>OX418217.1:66541310-66635801 GCA_948455865.1 Conomelus anceps | reverse complement strand
ATTTGGCTGAAAGAGCTTGGAGTGTGGCAACATCTTCAGATGCTGGATTGGCAGAAAGAGCTGCAGCATTAGCAGTGACCAACATCATGAAGGCCAAGGCAAAGTTTGGAGGAGGAGCTAAACGTAGAAGGATTGGAAAGAGGAGGAGAGCTGCACAGAAAACTACAGTGGCTTCCAGTAGGAGTGGTGGAGGTCTCTATCTGAGACGCCAGAAGATGGGAAACGGGGTACGTCGCCGTCAATGTGGCAGCCGAAGATGATTGTTGCCCTACCTGACCGAGCACTAACAGATGTCGACCTCTACAAGTACGCCTGCCGTCTCAAGCTGAAGAAATTTCGAGGAATATTCATGCGAGATGCTCTACCAGCCAATGGGCCACTGGATCAAGAGTGCGGCATCATCAACCTGGACCAAAGTGATGGAGCTGGCACACATTGGGTGTGCTATGTGAAGAAGAAGGATGGCATTGTTCACTACTTTGATGGATTTGGCAATTTGAGACCCCCACAGGAGTTTATCGACTACATGCACAGAGGGTCGAGCCCAGCAACAAGGATAGAGTACAACTATGATCGAAAGCAAGAGAATCTCTTCTCTCATATATGCGGGCACTTATGTTTGAAATTTTTACTTGATGAAAATAAATAGCACTGTATTGCACAACGTGTCTTCTCCTTCATCCACCACATAGTTTAAAGGCCATGGACTATAGTCTTATCAGGTTATTGTGTAATAGTACACTGAGCAGTCAAGATGCTCTGCTTTGGCGGCAAAACCTCAATATTGAAAAGTGACTTTTACCCACCACTTGATACAAGCAATGGTGCCTGGGAAATTGGACTCATCAGCTTTACTAGCTGCAACTCTATACCAAATGTTGAGAATGGTTACAACAATGCATTACATTTTCTGGCTCCAGCAGTCAAGTCAAAGGATACCACAGAAAAGGAGGAGGGGGAGGAGGATTATGCAATGACTCATGAGGAAGTTACAGGCAAAGTGTTTGCTCAGCATTTGTTTAGTGATACTGCTCACCAAAGTATCAGAAAAACCAGATCTGCCCCAGTAATGGTTTGGCAAAAGATTCTTTTGCCAGAAGGTAGTTTTGAATTTCAAACAATTGCTGACCTGCTGGAGGCAAGGATGAAGAAGCGTGGAGTCAAGTTTCATACGGCTGTGGACCCATCTACCTTGAAATGCTTAGTATTATGTGATGCCATGTTAGACTTTAGACAACCTGATTCAATAGGAAAGCTGCTGGGATTCAACCAAGTTGTGGAAGCTAACAATGATACCAGAGGTAGTACTACAGTGCAAATCAGTCTTCCCAATGTGTTGCGTATAAAGTGTAACATTGTTAGTGGTTCCTACTCAAATGGTGTCAAGGATCACGTGATCTATGAGTTTTACCCAGATGTTGATCCAGGGTATAAAATGAATGTGACTGTACAAAATGTCATCTATTTACCGGTGGACACCAAGCAGATTGGTAGCATTACATTGGAGATTGTTGATGAGAACGGTCGTCTGGTGAAATTTCGAGAGGAACCAATAAACATAACCTTACATTTGCGACAACAACCCAAGTGATGGTGCTATTATTTGGAAAATGGAATCAAGGAGTGGAGGCAGCAGTTCCTATGGAGATAGAAGCAGAGTCTATTAATAGGGCATCATTTGTGAAAGATGCCATTAGGCCATTTAACTCTGTGGAGTTAACATCGAGCAACGTCAACTATCTGCAGCAAAAAGGCCATCAAGTTAGAGGAGCAGGAGGAGGAGGAGGAGGAGGAAGAAAACAATGCTGAAAATGGGAATTTTGGATGTGACAAAGGGTGGTCCATTAGCAGAGAATAGCATCACTGGCTATGAATATCATTCTCATGCACCGTATACTACAGGCTTTGGTGCCAACGATGAGATTCGGATACCAATTCAGCAGCAGGACATCTACACACTGCCATCGGAGAGCTATCTGCACATGGAGTACAAGGTGACCAATGCATTAAATGCGGCCTTGGGAGGCTCACCTTGTGTTTCTGGATTCTTTGGCCACCTGTTTTCGGAGATACGCTATGAGATCAATGGAGTTGTAGTGGACAGCATACGTAGCCCTGGTATCACCAGCCTGATGAAGAATGCCATGACCTTTGAGCGAGAAGAACAGCTCAAGATGGATGGTGCCGGCTACAGGTATGATGCCCAGACAGGGTTTGGTACGTTTGATGCCAATGGTGCCAACACAACCATCATGAATATGCCACTTAGATACCTGTTGGGCTTTGCCGAGGACTATAGGCAGATTATGCTGAATGTAAAACAGGAGCTGGTGCTGAGACGCAGTGCTGACACTTTAGACTGTTTGAATGCAGCAGGCAAGGTCATAATTGAGAAACTGGTGTGGAGGATGCCCTATGTAGAGGTGTCTGATGAAGCTAAATTGCGTCTGCTGAGACTAGTGCAGAACAACATGCCCATCTCAATGCCATTTCGACATTGGGAACTGTATGAGTATCCATCTTTGCCACAGACCACAAAACATACATGGACTGTCAAATCAGCTACTCAGCTGGAAAAGCCAAGATACATTGTGATTGGACTGCAGAGTGGAAGAAGAGGAACAGCTACTGTAAATAGCTCATACTTTGACATGTGCAAAATGAAAGATGTTCGAGTGTTTTTGAACAATAAGTACTATCCGTATGAAAGCATCAATGGCGATGACAACCAAGTGTACAATATGTATGCAGCATTCAATGGAGTCTACAATCATGATGATGCACGAGCAAGCAACCCACTTTTTGAGAAACAAGCTGTGTGGGATAGTAAGATGATACTGTTTCCCATTGACTGTTCACGTCAAAACGAATCGCTCAAGACAGGAAGCATTGACATCAGAGTTGAGTTTGAAGCAAGTGATAACATTCCAGGAAATACACATGCCTATTGTCTGCTGATACACGAAGTGGTCAAGGAGTATCAGCCAATGACTGGTTTTGTGCAATCAGCATAGAGAGAGAGAGAGAGAGCAGTGACGGATATAAAGGCAGTTGACAAGCATCAGGATGGTCATAGTTGCAAGAAGCATTGAGTGAAGCAGACATCATGTCCAGGAGAGTTCTACACTTTTTGGAGGAGGAGGAGGAGGGGGAGGTGCCACCCAGTGATGGAGAGGATGTTGTTGGTTGCTACTACACTAAACATGAGAAATCATTGATGAAGGATGCTTCTACAACCAACCAGACTCCAACTGATGACGACGATGACGATGATGATGATGTAATTGGCATCGCACCAAGCAGGGCTGCCAAACTTTTTGGACCACTACCAATCTACCTGATGGACTTTCAAGGCTTTGAAGGATTAAACAACAAGTTTATTGTCAAGGAGATGGCAATACTGGAATGTGGCAACGAACATCATGTGGCAACACATCACTACTTTTTCAAGTCGCCCTACCCAGACAGTATGCTGAAAACAAGCATACTGGTTGAAAACAATACATTACATGGAGCTAAACATGGGCTGAGATGGTCAGGCAATGGAGCTGGCCAAACACACCTCTCATATTCGGCCTTGAAGCCAATTGTATGTGACATGGTCGCAAAATGGTTACATGAAAACAATGGCTCAGGACAAACAATCAAGATCTTTGTCTATGGCTATGAGAAGATTTCTCTGCTGGAAACGCTATTGCAGCTTGACGACAAGGAGAATGTGGAGTATGTGGACCTAAGTTCACCCTACCTCTTTCATGAAATGCCCAATCTGGAGATGCTGATGAAAACTACTACAGGACCAGTCTACTGCCCCGAACATTACCTGCTCAACTTCGTGGAGACTGTGAGAATGAAGCTGGCTGGTGACAATGGAAGAAGAAGAGGACACTTGGATATACCACCATTTTGTGCACTCATTGTTGTAAACATTCTACATAATTGGATTATGCAAGCATTGCAGAAAGATAGATATTTTTGTCGAAGTCTTTTCATGTCAATAAAGAATGGAATATAATTATTGCATCATTGTTTACTCTACCACTTCCCCTCCCTCCTAGTATATAAGGGTAGTAAGGATAGGGGAAAAAACAAACAACAAATCAGTTACAGATGTCAAAGTTTTTATTTATCACACAATACAGAGAAAGAGAACTATTCTTTAAACAATTGAATCCTGTGAGTTCTCCCAGCAGGATGAGTCACAAATTTGTATGCTCTCATGTCAACAACTCCCACATTAGGGACAAATTTGAATGTGGCCCTGCTGTATAAATCCGGCAGTATAACCCACATGTGCTCGTTTCCGGAATCCAGCATAACTGCTACCTTTTCGCCATATTTTGTAGTGACTCTCTCTGCACTGATCATCTGGTATGACAGCCCTGGCTGGAGATCCTTCATAGATGCGTAGTTTAGCGGTTTTTGTGCTCCAATTGCATTACAGATGGCATCAGCAGCAGCAGCAGCAGCAGCAGCAGCAGTGTTAGATGGCATCTGTAATTAAATTGAACAGTTATTAGCACAATCTAGCAGTCAGCGGGGCGGAATCAAAAGTTGGATTACATAGTATTGAATGAGATCATTCCTTATGTTAACTTCAGATTCAACCAGTTTGAGGTTATGTTGACTTGTTGTAGCTATTTTGACTAAGGAATATTTGTAGGTTAGGTTAGATTTAGTAAACAAGTACTCACTGTTATTGGGTCCTTAGTAGGAGATCGTCGACTGTAGGAACTAGCAAACATTCACTGAGACAATGAATCTCTCTCAATCAAAGGACCTCAATATATACTCAATTGCGTTGATTTCAATGAAAAAGAGGGGAGTGAGAGAGAGTGACACATAGACATGTTTTTTCCTGCATAGCTATGGTGCCATACAGACAATTTAAGCAAGTAAAAGACAGAGTATTGGTCTACAGAAGCCAGGCTAGGTTAAAGATTTAAAGCTCAATATTACACTCATCTTCTTCCTCTTCTTCTTTTTTCTCCCCATCATTTTGAACACATGATGATGAAGAGAGAGAGAGAGAGAAGAAAGGGTGATGATGATTTTGTGTTGATGCTGGTTAGGAGAAGACGCTGCGGAGTGGTGAAAGAGAGAGAGAGAGAGCGACACACATACATGTATTTTCCTGCATAGCTATGACATCATACAGACAATTCAAGCAAGTAAAAGACTGAGTATTGGCCTACAGAAGCCAGGCCAGGTTATAGATTTGAAGCACAATATTACACTCATCTTCTTCCTCTTCTTCTTTTTTCTCTCCATCATTTTGAACACATGATGATGATGGAGAGAGAGAAGAAGAAAGGGTGATGATGATTTTGTGTTGATGCTGGTTAGGAGAAGATGCTGCGGAGTGGGGCCAGGGTAAGTACACACATGCAAGCTTAATGAGCTCAAACACTTGAAAAACAGTGTGTATGTTTAATTATCTCAAATGTTGAAAAATCAATACCTTCGAATGAATAGGACAGACATCAATAACCTGATGACGTCAGCCTAGCTTAAATAATTGATTAGGTCAGATAGCCCTAAAAATCAATAATCTGATGATGTCAGCCTAGCTAAAATAATTAATTAGGCCAGACAGCCCCGAAAATCAATAGTTTGAATAATTGATGACGTCGGCCAAGCTTAAATAATTAATTAGGAAAGACAGCCACAAAAAATCAATAACCTGAATAATTGATGATGTTGGCCGTGCTTGAATAATTGATTAGGTCAGATAGCCCTAAAAATCAATAATCTGATGATGTCAGCCTAGCTAAAATAATTAATTAGGCCAGACAGCCCCGAAAATCAATAGTTTGAATAATTGATGACGTCGGCCAAGCTTAAATAATTAATTAGGAAAGACAGCCACAAAAAATCAATAACCTGAATAATTGATGATGTTGGCCGTGCTTGAATAATTAATGAGGTCAAACAGCTCGAAAAGTCAATAACTTGAATAATTGATTAGCCCCTCCCTTCCCCTCGCCTGCACCCCTCTCCCCCTCCCGCCCTCATAGCAGAAAATCGATGGGATTCCTGCCAAAACATACAAAATTAAACTACTATGAATATATTTAGATTGCAACTCTCTAGGTCCACTTAATTTAATTTCAGAATCTTTTTTTATTCTCCTCTCTTCATTATAACTGAAAATCTGTTTCTCTCTCGCTCCCCTCATATCATTTCTCTACGTTATCTTCTCTATTCAAATCATTTTTTCATTTTCCCGTTATTCACAATGCTCTCCTCTTTCTTTGGTAACTGCAGTTTCCCGTAGCCTCTACGGTTTTGGATTTGCTTCTCCTATGTCACTTTTTTCTCTGCCAAATCCACATAACGAACTCGCTCTCATCATAATTGCTTCTTGTTTATTATTAGCATCATCATCATCTTCATCATCATCATCATCCAGCTCATGTTTGATCAATTTTGTGATGATTATCTAAAAAATTGAGTTTGGACATCTTCATTTTTACTTTCACTGACTCCATGCCATAATTCAAGTCAAGACAAGTTACGCTTATAGATATTATATTCAGAATAACAACTCATTTATCGCCGACGGCTTGTTTGGGCTTGTCACGTCTGCTGTCAAATAATTATTATACTGTAACTGTTTGAAACTGCGAGAGATCAAATTTTGTAAGGAAAATAGCAGCATCAGCATCAATAGCAACAAGAAGACAAACTTGCAGACGTTTTAACAGTTTTGGAATTTCCATCAGCAGAGCACGAGATTCCTGCGGGAATACAACAACTTCTATAACTTTGCAGGAATCGATTCTCCTAAACCACTCGTGCTAGCCTCAGAATCGTGCGCATTCGACATCTTTGACTTCTGTGCAACATTAATAAAACAGTGCAAAACTTTCCAACTTACTTCCTGTACGTGCGCACCTACAGGTGTGCTGTGCTTACATGCACGTCCCCACCGCATCAACTCTTCTTGTTTCACCCTTATCAGATAATATAATTATATGCCCCTAATACTTCAATGAAATTTAACGAGAACTTGAGGTCTGTTTCTCCCTCTACTGTAAAAATACACTCAACGAGTGGTAGACTAATTAAAATTACCTTTTTGATTTGTGCACGCTTTCCATTGAAAGAATAAGTTGAGAAGAAATATAACAACCCACTATCCTTGAAGACCACTCTACTGGATAAATTAAGTTTATAACTTTTATTAGTGAGAAATACAATATACGATTACTTTAGCTCTACCAGTTCTACTCTTCCGTTTTAGTAATTTCATAGGAAACACGGTGAACCTACAGTTCCAGGTGAAATGAGATAATCTATTTTATTGCTCATCAGCAGAGCGAGCTCAGAGATTTTTTTCAAGGAAGAGGATACCAACTAAAATTTTTTAAAGGAGTGAAGGGGGCGGATATCACCTGAAAAACGGTCTTCACCCCCACAACAGACAAAATAAAATAAGAACAAGGATAGCTTCTAGAAGTGTTGGTTGAGAATTCCAATGGGAGAGGATACATCCTCACCATAGTCCGCGTTGGTCAATTAAAATTACATTGAAATGCACGGACTTTCGCGGGCTCCCTACCACCACATCGAGCGCTCATGATTCAACATCATGATAACCATATCACATTGAGGAATGATATGAGCTGGATTGTGTATCAACTTGACTGGAATTGATGGAAAATGTTGGAATAAACTTTCATGTTGGATATTTTTTTCATTTCCACTGATAATGTACATTGTATAAATAAAGTGTGTAAAGCCGCGTCTCCACCAACCAAACATGTCTACCGAACATTGTTGGCAAATACAAGAAACGGGCAAACATTGAACATATGGGTCACCGAACATGTTCGTGAGTTCAATTGAAATGTTCGGTCTGTGAGCGAACTGTGACGACCAACAACAGGTTCCCGCCACTAACCCCACCACACCGATCATAATGTTCGAGAAGGCGTCCACACCAAACCAACTCCAAAAAATGTTCGGTGACATCAGCTGATTTCAGCGAACACTGTTCGCCGAGCATGTTCGGTTGAGGGAGACGCGGCTTAAGCGTAATCTGTAGTAAAGTAAACGCAAATAGAACTGGCGGGTATTGGTGGAACCATCTGTTGATGGTGTTGGAAGATCGAGCTTTAAATTGCATAAATTGGATGGGTGACCGTGCTTCAATGACTAGATGTTACAAGCTTTATTATCACTTACCCGGTGGTTCGGAACCCACCTAAAACAGTAGGTCCACCATGTTCACCGTAACATGGCTCAAACGGCGAGGTGGAACTACCCGTAAGGGTCTCCCCACCATTAAAAGCCATACGCTTATTATTATTATTATTATTGCATAAATTCATTCTAAATACTAGCTTTTGTACCCGTCCTTCGTACGGATTATGTTTAGAAATAAGAATAAATATGTTTCGGCTTTTTTAACCGACTTCCAAAAACAACAAGCTTCTATATTCGACCTGTTTTTTTTTCATGTTTGTACATCAATGATTCGAACAATATTGAACCGATTTCGATGAATTTTGTTTTAAATGAAAGAGCATCGCTCAGCGGTGGTCCCATCCAAGTTTCGCAAGGATCGGCCCAATACGTAGCCCAATATTAAACAAAAAGAAGCATTCTTCGATGTCTTTATTTCAATCAAGTTTGAATAGGATAGTTCCACACATAACCGCCAATCGGATAACCGGTGTTGTTTACCAGGCTGATCATTGTATCATATGGAGCGCTTTACATCTAGACGGTTTTCGAAATCAAATGATGCAATGCAATTATGCCAGGTAAACGACATCGGTTACCCAAAGCTGGTTAAGTGTGAAACAAGCCTGTAATGTCCCGTTTTGACCAATCACGTGAACTTAATTTGAATCGAGAATAAGAAGAATATAATATTTCTGTCCATAATTATGTTCATATGAAAATTGTAAATAATTTAGTTGATGTTATTGAGTCATAGGAATAAGGTTATTCAGTTTCAATCATGGAAAAGTTGGAGAATTTGGAAAAAGAGCTGATCTCAGAAGTATTTTTTGTCTCACTGCTGTGATGGATTAAGAATATGGTAATTATTGAGTATCCAAAATTTTCGAATTTTCCAACCAATTTTTTTTTGAGACATCTACACACCCCACGAAGCAATAATCCGTTGAAATTTTTTGGGGGTTGCGTTTTTTTTTTCACAAAAAAAATAAATTTTTGGAAAATGTTTTTTTTTTATTTAATTTTTTATTTGAATAATTGATAATTTGCGAACATATGAGGAGCTCCGAACCACAAAACGATATCAATCAAGTGAATACAACATTTCCGAAGCACTACCGCCCCCAAACACTGCGCGCCTAACCAAACCTTCCCTGGGTGGCTAACAAGGCTAGATGTGACTGAACCACCTCAGAGATTTAGTACTTTAATGCATAAAACAACACAAATCAACCTAATTTACCATTAAACAACATCGATCAAGTGAATATAACACTGCCACAATACTACCGCCCCCAAACACAATTTGCACTCTGTGCGCCTAACCAAACATTCCCTACTGGCTAACAAGGCTAGTAGGCTATGATGGAACCACCTCATACCTTCAGTTCTTTCATGCATTAAACAACGAAAAAACTAAGCTCTCTAACCTTTCAATATTTCAAAATCCTAAAAATTTCAAGCTGCACTCCATATCACAAATCTCTACTTACAAACGGCGTCTCACATAATGGATAAATTCAAACAATCAACTCTCGCCGAAAATAAAAAATCATAGCATTTCCAAGAAAAAGCTATATTTTCCAAATACTATCCATCATCATGTGATCTAACAATAATCGACTCACTGGCCGAAAATACAAAATTATAGCATTTCAAAGAAAACTAATGTTTTCAACTTCTCTCTCACATGTGTAGATTGGTTAGTTTCCCTACCTTTCAGTTCCCCAATCCTACCAGTTGGCTGACCAAAGAAAACTAAATGGTTCCACCTAACCAAACCAAATCTAACCTTGCCTAGTCTGGCAATGTTACACAATATACGCTTTACTTTTTTCGTTTCGTTTAGTTTTCGTGAAGTTTGTTTTGGTCTGTCAACTGGAAACCTGTCACATATGGTATAATATTCAACAGATGCAAATATTCATACGCGAAAAAAAAATAGTTCCATTAGAAAACTCTAATTTAAATGCCAAATAAGCCTCACCCCCGCAAAATATCAGTGTATTATTACTTACTAGTGTGTGTTGAGTCTGTAGGGAAAAAATTGTTGGAAAATTCGAAAAGTTTGGATACTCAATAAATACCAAGAATATTTATTCGCCATTAAATACATGTGCATACAATAGGCTATTTTGAGGTTATATTTAATAATCCTTTTGTACTAGCTCAAAGTTTATGTTTTTTATATTAAAAAAATATATATGACTAATATCGCGAAAAATATCGTACATAACTTGTCCGGGAAGATGTTTGCCATACTCGTATGATAATACCGCACTCAACTTCATCTCCTGCGTTAACTTATCATATTTTCAGTAAACACAATTTTCCACACTTGTAACGTAATATAGGCCTACTATTTCAGCGTAGGTATATTCTGAAAGGGACCACATCAAAATGAATCAAAAGCCAATTCACTTTTAAGAAGCCTTTCACTATTATAATTTTCCTAAATACAATATTCCACATTAAATAAAACTTTGTAGAACTTTCTTTAGTTTATCTTTACTTAAGTTTGGATGTTATAAATTAATTATTGGCTTACTAATTTGATAAATATTTCATAATGTAGGCTTTAAGAAATTTCTCATGTTTTCAAATTTTGAAAATTCAACTAAAAAGCTTAAAATAAAACATATTTTAAAACAAAAAAAGAAACCGACCTCAGTGAAATGATAAAATACTCACGTACTAAAAAGTTTAAAATGAAGTATTTACTTTAAACTGAGAAAATTTTAAATTTCATACAAGTAAACTTTTGAAGTCGGCGCCAAATTTCCCATAAACTTCTAAAATATAACAGAATTACTCTGTGATGTTTTCCATGACGAAATAATTCAACAATCTAATATCAAAACTGACACTGTATTTCAGTAAAAGTGAGTGTAAATCACATATTTAATTGAAATACAGTGTTAGTTTTGATATTAGATATTAGCAGTCGTAATCAGACCTTCCTAGAGAGCAGACGTAGTGAATTCATAGTGTAGAGTAGTTTTAGTGTTTGAAAGTGGAACAATAGTTATTTTGGAAGCCAAACTGTTGGCTCAGCATTTTCCATCAAACATTCTGAGTACGAAATTCAGACTATATTTGCAAAGTGATCTCGTTATTCATCAGCAAAGTGAAAACTGGGTCACTATTCATTCAAAGAAAAACATTACTGACTTTCTTCAATACGTTGTGTTCATCCAAAAAAAAATATTATTTTTTTTTTGAGAATAATAATTGTATTAAATTTATCAACATGATCGGCATCTATTAATTTTGAGATGCTTCGGTCACCTCAAAACACTCCGAACAAACTACCACCAGCACTGCAGTGTGAGTTTGAAGAGGAGGAGGAGGTTGGAGTGAATATTTCCCCCCAATCTCCTGCAAAAAAGATGGACGATAGTGGAATAAGCTTCGAGATTAAGTCATGTAAAAATACGCATGAGAAAATTATCAATTGGGGAAGTGAAACATTCGCGAAAAAAAACTTTCTCGCGGAGGTTATGACTACTTTCTTAATTTGTGCAATGAACTGAAGGTCGCCATAGAAAGAGCAGAAGTGAAACAAAATCTGAGAAACAACGACGCGAAAATATTTGGAAAAATTCACACTCTGGAACAGAGTGTGAATAAACTTGCAAACGAGGTGGCTAAAAGTTACAGTAAGCCGATTTCATTTGCTAAAGCTGTGCAACTTCCAAAAGGGGAAAGGAATCCACCTCCTGCATCGAATGTTGCCGCCCCTGCTGCAGCGTCCAAGCAGTCACCGCCAAGGGTCAAGAAGCTGTCTCCCAAGGAAAATGTAGTCATTCTTAAGCCGTCAAAAATCAGCGGAACCGAAAAGGAGTCAAGTGAAAAAATCAGAGAGACAATTAAGAAGAATATCAGCCGTGAACAGAACTTGAATATGAAAAAGGCCGTTGATGTCCGTGGTGGTGGTGTGCTGCTGGTTCTTGATCCCAAAGCAAATAAAGAAAAAGTGTTAGGAAAAAAGGTACTTCAGGATCCCAACCTCAAGGTAAGTGAGCCACAAACAAAATTGCCGAGAATAATACTATATCATGTATCTTCTGATATAACTGCTGTTGAATTGGCAAACGATGTGTATGAAAGAAATCTTGGGTCTTTGTCATTAATGAGTAGGGAAAACTTCTTAAGAAACTTCAAACCGATATTCAAATTGGGGCCCAAAAACAAAGACACTGTTCATTGGGTTGTAGAGTGCACTGCTGAAATAAGAAGAGAATTCATTAATAAATCCCGAATATGCATTGATTGGAGGGTGTGTCGAGTTGGTGACTATGTTGCCGTGTCTAGATGCTTCAAGTGCCAAAGAATTGGACATATTAGTAAACACTGCACTCAAACACAAAACACCTGTGCTCACTGTTCCACTTCGGGACATGATGTAAAAGATTGCCCAAACAAAGAGAAAAAGCCCACTTGTCTAAATTGTCGCAATGATAAAAAACAGCAGTTTGACCACAAAGTTAGCGATAAAGAGTGTCCTTCCTACCAAAAAGCATTGCAACAAATAATTGATAAGACTGATTATGGAATTTAATAGAAAATTATTTAATATGTTGAAACTAAATAAAAAGAATAGAGATAATAAAAACAAGCAACCTATCAATCCCAAAATAATCACATTAAATAGCATCCTTAGCAAAATTAATAGTTTAAATGCAACAAACAAAACACATAAAAGTAGAATAGGTCTGGTCTATAATTTTGGCGAGAGAGTTGATGTTATGATATCTTTTGCTAAAAAAAAAATACTATACACACATCCAAAGGTCTCTCCTTACTCAGAAATAAAAAGTCTTTCTCCCATGAAGAATGGAATCAGCTTGATTTGTTAGGTGATTCAAATAATATAAGAGTTTCGTTCACTAGTAAAAATGTTTCTATTTTCATATTAAATAGTAGAGAAAATGGAGTATTTGGTGATCTTTTGAATAAAGTAAACGACTGGAGTGGAACTCATTACCCTTTGATCATAGGAATTGACTCATTTGACAATCTGAGTGAAACTTATTTTGATATTCCTGCCACTGAGCTTTTGAGTACTGTCATGGGTGCTGGGAATCTGAAGTTTGTTTTCCATTACCGTGGTTATTGTGATATAAATTTTTTAAATATACCCGAACAATCTGATAACCTGGGAGTTGAATATCCTGCTGGATATTTTGAGGATAAAAATGAACAAGAAGCCTACCTAAACTCAATGATTGAATTACGGAACCTCCTTCAAAATACTGATACCGAAAATGCTAAAATATATAAAGAGATTCTTCTTAATGTCACTCATAAAAATACTTCTGTATCAGGTGTTGAATTAACAAGGATCCTGAAAGGCACGATGAACATCTATGATAATTCATTGAAAAGATTCCTATTCAAAACAAACTCTAGATACCGTATGGGATATTGCCTAGAAAGGGATGGAACTTATGTCAAATTTCAGGAGGATACTTTGAAATTTTCTACTAGTGAAAGATATGTTTTAGTAACGCGTAATACCACCCTCATGCTAAATAGTGAATTAATGAAAACTATAAATAGAATAAGTTTCCGGGAATGTAAGTTACCTGAAATAAAATGGTATGATGGTGTCCCAGGCTGTGGTAAGTCTTATTTTATAGTCTCGCAACATGAGCCAGGAAAAGATCTTATACTTACTCAAACACGTGCAGGTCCGTGAAACTGTCATTGGAGTGTATGGTCAGAAACATAAAAACAGTCTTAATTTGGATTACAGGACTGTTGGCTCATTTATAATAAATCAAAACAAAAATAAAACATATAATAAAGTTTTTATCGATGAAGCTTTACTTATGCATGTGGGTTACATAGGATTTATTGCTGCCTTGAGTAAAGCCTCTGAAATCATTTTAGTTGGTGATGCAAAGCAAATACCCTATATCAAGAGAAGTTCATTTGCTACAAGATGGCATAAAATTTCGGAATTCTGTAAACCTTATGCAAGGCTAACGGTAACTCGTAGATGTCCTAAGGATGTTTGCTTTGCCCTTTCCACAGTCTATGAAAAAATCACCACTCTTAATAATAGAGTTCTCTCAATATTGCCTACTTACAGAAATGGGGAATACTACCAGATAGAACCCGACACTTTAATATTAACATTCACCCAAGAGGAGAAGCATAAGGTTGGTGATATTATAGAGTGGAGAGAAGATGTTGCACTTCACACAATACATGAAGCGCAAGGTCTAACTTCAAAAAATGTTATTTTAATCAGGATTGATTATAAGGAGAATGAAATCTGTAACAGTTTGCCTCATGTGATTGTTGCGCTGTCTCGACACACTACAACTTTCAGATATCTAACAAACAGCTTGGTAGAAGATGCGGTAGATAAACTAATAAATAAACTCAAATTAATAAATGACATGGAGCTGGAAAAATGGAACAAGGCAAGAAGCAGCAAACTTGAAAGAATAAGTTATGAGTGACACTGATGAAATTCTTAATACTTTGGAAATTGACAACAAAACAGCCGTAATTGATGATTATTTCAATTATCATCCTCACTTTGATAGGAATAATGATGCTGAATGTTTAAATATTTTGTCTATGAATGTACGCAGTTTGAATGCTAATTTCGATCAATTTATTTGTTGTTTGAATGGGTTGAAAACTGATATTCATATTATAATATTAACGGAAACTTGGTTGATGGCTGATATGCCCTTTATTTTCAACATTCCTGGATATACAGCAATAAACAAATATTCTAAACAGAATAAATGCGATGGTTTGTGCATGTACATAAGAGATAACATAAGTTTCAGTGAAGTCTCACTTGATATTTCTGATGCTAATGTAATAAGTGCTGACTTGAATATAGATTGTAATATTTTTAAGGTGATTGGTGTCTATAGGTCCCCTAGTAATCGTAACATTGAGAATTTTCTAAATAGTTTGAGCAATAAAATCAACAACATTCCTAATGGGATAGATGTATGTGTGGCTGGAGACATGAATATCAATACGCATTCAACTAGTGTTCCTGTTCAAGATTATTTGCATATATTCAATAGTAATGGTTTCAAATCTTATATAAATGGTGATACCAGAGTCACAAACACAACCCAATCCTGTATAGACCATATTTTCTTCAAGAATTCGAACAATAATTTTAAATACATGAAGGGTGCTATATTTAAGACAGCAGTAACTGATCACTTCTCTGTTGTCTTGAACTTGGTTAAGGATTCTAAACAAATTCCAAGAGAAAATAGAAACGTATTGATAAACACAATAACTAGACTAAACTATAATGCCCTTTTGGAACACGTAGGGAATGAGAATTGGGATAGCATCTATGCCATGAATGATAGTATTGATACCATTATGGATAAATTTGTTGATCGTTTGACCTGTTTAATCGATCAATGCAAGAAGGAAAAAAAGATATCAAATAGACTTCGTCCCCTTAAACCCTGGATCTCTGAAGGCATTATAAGATCCATAAACACGCGAGATAGGATGCATTCTAGACTGAGAAGAGATCCCAATAACAATGATTTGAAGAATGAGTATAAGGTCTATAGGAATGGTTTGAATAAAATCATCAACCTTGCAAAGGAAACCTACTATAAATTGAAAATAGATGGTTGCAACAACAACAGCATGAAGTTGTGGAAGTGCATAAACGAAGTTATTGGTGAAAACTGTAAGAAGGACAAGAGTACTGGACTAGATGCTCACTCTCTCAATAATTATTTCACAAATGTTTGTAAATTACAGGCTGAAAGCATTAATACCCTTGATAATCCATATGGAGCAGTTCCTACCCATGACAATGGGGCAAACCGGGTTGATTCCACTTTCTTTATGAGGCCGACCAGCTCTCACGAAATTGAAGCCATTATTAAAAGTCTCAAGAACAATTGCAGCCCTGGAATCGATAATTTAAGCAATATTGTATTAAAGGAAATAGCTCATTTTATATCAAAACCGCTCTCTTTCATTTTCAATAGATGCTTTGGAGAGGGATATTTTCCTAATCATCTCAAATCTGCTAAAATAAAACCCATTTTCAAACAAGGCGACCCCACAAATCCCTGTAATTATAGACCGATTAGTCTCATTAGCAATCTAGCAAAAATAATGGAGAAAATAATAAAGTCAAGATTTGTGTCTTTCTTAAATATACACAAAATAATCAACAATAACCAATTTGGCTTCCAATAGAATAAATAACACGCTATCCGATAGAATAAATTCCAACATGAAAACTATTGCTGTCTTTCTTGATATCCGCAAAGCTTTTGATACAATACCTCATAATACCTTGTTCCATAAACTAGAGTCCTATGGTTTCAGGGGTGTCTCCCTTTACTTATTTAAAAGCTACCTTAGTAATAGAACTCAGTCACTAACCTTTAATGGTCAAACTAGTGTCACAAATCTAACTGCATATGGTCTTCCTCAAGGTACTGTGCTATCTCCCATCCTTTTTATACTCTATGTCAATGATCTCTTGAAATTAAGACTTATTAACTCAACTCTGATATCCTTCGCAGATGACACTGCAGCTATTCTCCACAGTAAATCTTGGAACGAAGTTCATACCATAGCTGAACAAAACATGTTAACCATCAAAAATTGGTTGGATAAAAATACTTTATGTTTAAATGTCGATAAAACTAATTACATAACGTTTTCAGTAAATAGAATAGGGCAAACCATCGATAATCAGGCATTGAAAATTCACTCCAGGTGCAATTCTAACTCCAATAATTGTGATTGTCCCTCAATAAAAAAAGTCACTAACATTAAGTACTTGGGAATTATAATTGATGATCACCTTAAGTGGGATGTTCATATTAAATCCGTCTGTAAAAGAATCAGATACTTATCTTTCAAGTTTTACCAATTAAATAGAATTCTTAATAAAAAACACTTAAAAATGATATATCATGCTCTGGTGAAATCAATTCTGCAGTATGGCATAATTGTTTGGGGGGGTTGTTTCAATTGTCACATTAATGAATTATTTGTAACGCAAAAACTGATAATTAAAATCATTCTAAATAAACCTATATTGTACCCAACCGAAATGATTTTTAGCGTTTTTGAGGTAATGACAATAAGACAATTATATATAAAAAATGTAATTAAATACATAATAAAATATAAATCCGAATTTCCACTTACTTTGAACTCCATAAGTAATAACTATAATTTAAGGGGCACTGCTAACAAATATTTAACCTACAACACTAATATTGAATGTATAAGGAGGCAGTTGATATTCATTAGTACTAAATTAATAAACCTTATCCCGGACCACTTCCTCATCAACTCTAAAATTAGTAAAAAACAAAACTTGATATAAAAAACTGGACCTACAGTAATTTTTTCTTCTATATCGATATGTGAGACCTAAGATTTCTGCTCTTACTTTGAATGCCATGTTTTCTGTAGCTTTGTGTTTTTCAAGTTTCAGTGGACTCGCTTACCGGTTTTTTTTTCTTCCTTTTTCGCTTACATTCTCTTTCTCCTCCTTGCTTTCCCCGTTTTTCACACCCTTTCACTCCTTTCTTATTGCCCTCTACCTGCCTATTACATGGGAAACCATAGTTGGCTAGGTATTTCTCCTCCTTTCTTTTTTTCAGCACACCCCACCATATAGCCATTTGTTTTGTATCAAATTTTGTGTTTCTGTTTTGTATATTATACTATTGTACTGTTATATTGTAAATTTGTTTTCTATTGTATTTTGTGTGTGTTTGAATAAAATTTAAATTGAAAAAAAAATTGAAAATTGAGATAGAATTTCTTATCAATCACTGTATTTCAGTGGAGTGGCCGTAGCCGAGTGGGTTAAGTGCTGGTTTGCTAGCCCAAAGGTCCCGGGTTCGATCCCAGTTCTGACCGAAAGTTTTTACCTCAGGCCACTCCCGTGTTTCGGAGGACACGTTAAGCTGTCGGTCCTGGCTGCCTAAAAAACAGTCGTTAAGTCACGTCAGAGGCCCTAAACTTATTCAGGTGCGACCTGATAACTCTGACACCAGACCTGAGCCAGCCAGGTCACACGATATTATTATTATTATAGTAAAAGTGAGTGTAAATCCTATATTTAATTGAAACACAGTGTTAGTTTTGATATTAGATAGAATTTCTTATCAATCACTGTTTTTCAGTAAAAGTGAGTGTAAATCACATATTTTATTGAAATACTGTGTTAGTTTTGATATTAGATGGAATTTCTTATCAACTTCATAAAATATTTGGCGCCGACTTCAAAAGATTACTTGTATGAAATTTAAAATTTTCTCAGTTTAAAGTAAATACATTATTTTAAACTTTTTAGTACGTGAGTATTTTATCATTTCACTGAAGTCGGTTTCTTTTTTTGTTTTAAAATATGTTTTATTGATAGCAACGATCATGAATTGTTAGCAGCTTAGGCCCCGTTCAGACGATAAAGTTTTTTGCGGTACGGTTCTTTTACTGTACGGCGTCAACTGTACTGTGGTGTTCACACGGTCCGGCTATGCTGCTTATTGCTGTGCACTCCTCCTTCTTCCATTGCGCTTCCAGTTCAGTTTTATTTATTACAGTCCAGGATTTTTTTTTATTTGTGTAAGATTTTTTAAATAAGTTACTTACTGAAGGTTTCTCTTAAATTTTGATCAAATTACGCAAATTCTGGTTTCAATATTCCACACATTTCTCGCCGCGCTGATAATTTTCTCTCTTTATTTTTATATTAATCTTAAGTCTTGTCCCACAAGGCGGGTCTCTAATATATTAGAGAAATTAAATTTTCACAATTAATATCATCCATTTCTGGACACTGGAATTCACTAATAAGAAGATCAATGCTGAAGAATATCAATGCTGACGATATGAAGACTGCTTCCAGCATAATAAGCGTATCGTTTCAACATATCCATTACCGGTACAATACATGTGCCACCGGGTACAGTTATTTTGCGGTACAGCTAATTTTAGCGATACAGTTTTCGAAGACAAAACCGAATGTAGAAATCGGCTAGAACAGCTTTTTTACTGGATCCAGTCGAAACAGTATTGTGTGAACATACAATATGAAATGTAAATAACGCCGCGAAGGGCCCACCATTCAGATTATATTTGAGAACATCAGCTGATTGATATATCATGATAAATTACGTGATTTGTTCTTATGTGGTAATAAAACTTGGAAGAAATGTATCCAAAATCGCACAATACTTGGCTTTTAAACGTTTATTATTCTGTTCAAAAAAAAAAAGTTAATTTAGTTTTTTATAGCTAAAGACATTGTCAATAATGTTTTCAATACTGTTCAATAACTAAAATCCCGATCGATGCTCTCGTTTTTGAGGAGGAGGCCGCGTAAAATGCCTTTGAGGCCGTGACAGACAGACAGACAGACAGACAGAAAGTGAGATAAGACTATTTTCGGCTTATTTAATGTATAAAACGTAAAAATAACCAAAAAATATACAATTCTGATAAATGTACAGACAAAACTCTAATTTTATTTATATAGATTGGAGATGTGTCAATCATATGACTTTAAAATCAGGTTTTATTTACGTGTTAGAGAAAAACAAACAAAAAATACTCGTTACTTGTCCAATTACAATGATTTAGCAAAGGTTCAAATTGGTGCAACTCGTCTTTATTTCTTATTTTTGATATATATATATTTTTTTTCAATTTTTATATATTTTATTGTAATTTGCTATTATTTCTCATAGTTATGATGACATTTCAAAAGGAAACAAACAAATCAGAATAGTTCATACGAACCTTTTTTACCGCTTGAAACTTACTAATACCACCAACTTATGGTGCCATCATCACCCGCCAGTTCTATTTGCGTTGAGTTGTAGGTTACAGGGTGGAGAAATTTCAATATTTTCTATAGATAATTCCAGAAAATAAAAAAGATAATTCACAAGTTTCTTGTTTCTTAAAGAGTATGGCTTGATGTTATATCGAGGAAAATCAATATCATTCATAATTTTGATAGAAACTAATTTTCTTATACTTTTACTTATTTATTCATTCAAATATATTTATTCAAATGGAATAATTTTTATCTTCACAGTCTACTCATTCGGAACTTACTCTTTATTTCGGATATCTGAATCACATTTTGACAATTTTATTATTTTTGATAACTTTGAACGTTTGGAAGTTATCTAGCTTTGTAGGAGCATGGTGTGTAGGGGTCACCATAGACAGGACTAGGAGTAGCAATCCTCTTAGTGGCAGTCTTTTCTAGGGTGATGATCTTTGGTGGTACAGCCTCACGCTTACCATCTCTATTGCAATAGTAATAGTTGCTGAGCTTTGCTGTCCGTGGAAGTGATGGGAGGGAAGGTGAATAAGTGGACACTAGATCCTTGAAAATCAGGTGGGTCACGAATTCCCTTCCGGAACAGAAAGCTCTTACTCTTTGTAGAGGCCACGATACATCTCGGTGAGGCTCTTCTGGGCTGGAACACATTTCATTAAATTTTTGAACAAGTTATTTATTAGGTAAAATAATTTTTAATTTAAAAAATAATTGGTGATCACTTATCAACATGTAGAATTCTGCTCTCACTGGTATTTTTATTGCTCTATCTGCCAATTGTTTTTCCATGAATATCAAGTAATTCAATGATAATTTGAAAATTATATAACTATGGAATCTTCCAATTATTTACTTTGCTCTGAACAACTATAATGATCTTTTAGACTTCATATTTGTTGTGAAACCTTGCTTATCACAGAAATTAAACTTTTCTACGCATTTCAAGTTTGAGCTTCCTCAAACTTCAAATACTAGTTTCAAGATAATAGTCTAATAAACGTCTAGAATAATGATAGTCTAGATAAACGTCTATTTGTAGTCAACTGTCGACGAGAATGGTGCTCCCAAGTGAAAAAGAACTTGGTGCAATGATGACCATAATGATAATTACAGTATCTAATATAGTTTTCGAATCAACTATATTTTTTTCTCGAGAAGAATAAGAAAACGTAGAAGAAGAAGAAGAAGGAGAAGGAGGAAAAGGAGGAGTAGGAGGAGGAGAATGAAAGAGGATAACTTCTTGAGGATTTCTTTGTAGTGGCGAAGGTGATATTGTGAAAGATATTCATAATGAATAAAAAGACTTGAAGTCGTCACAACCTCATTTGTTAAAAACAGTGAGATACTAGTTTCGGTTTTCACACCATTATCAATCTCAAACAAACTCCTCGGTTAGTTTGAGATTGATAATGGTGAAGCAACCGAAACTAGTATCTCACGGTTTGCAATAAATGTAGTTGTGACAACTTCAAGTCTTTTTATTCACCTTCTTGAGGCTTGAAGAATGAAGAGATGGAGAAGGTGGAGGAAAAGAGTAGTAGAAAAAAGAGATGGTGAAGGTGTAGGAATTCGTGAAGGGAAGAAGAAAGAGGAGGAAAATGATTAAAATGAAAAAGAGGAGAAAAAAGAAGAAAAGAGTGTGATGATTTGGAGAAAGAGAAGAAAAAATAAAACAAGGACGTGAAGAAGAAAAAAGAGAACAAAGAGATGGTGTAAAAAAGTAGAAAAAAGGAAGGAAAAGATGTAAGGGGAGAGAAAAAGAGAAAAATAAGCAGAAGAAAGAGTAGGTGATGGCGAAAAAATGAGAAGAACGTAAAGATGAGAGAGATGAATATCATATGCACATTGCATGGTTTTCAATATAATGAGAACTGAATTATTAACAACAACAATTATTAACATCTTCAGCTTGCTAGGGTGCTGATGACTCATGACAGTTTTATCAAATAGGCCTACTGACAGTTTCTTCATTGAGTGATGTTATTTTATTGAATGATGACGTCTTCATGTTGGCTGGACGAAGAATATAAACTCAAAAGTCAGAGGCTCTAAGGCTCCAAGCAGAAATAAAAATAATGTACTCACCTCTTGCTGGCATCCAACGGTTTACGGAGTTGTTTATTAGTTGGAGGGTTACTCTTATCACCCACTTTTTTCGAAAAATACCTTGAGGCCGAGTTCTGTATATTTTGTTCCAATTTCATACGGATCATTGTTTCTAGTATCGCATTTGAATTTGCTCAAGAAAATTTCCAGAAATTACAAATTTTGCTCAGATACCATTCAAGTGAATCCTTATTAAAGATCAATGATGAACTTCTTCATATTTATTCCACGTTTAATCATAATTCTGATCTAAAATTTTCAGTTTATCAAAAATCAGTTTGAGAGAGTAAAATTTACTGATATTATGATCACTGCTCACATTTCCAAGTATTTTGATCACAAAATGAAACTCCGGCATAACATTCACAATAAAAAATAGATGAGTGAAGAAAAATAATATTAATAACATTTCGATCATCTGCTTGAAGTGGGGCGACTGATCCTAAAGCCGGCCATTCACTATCAGGTACACGTGATCAGGTACGCATGATCAGGTGTATCTGATACCTGATGAGCACACACACTCTTTATGTATACCCTGTCAAGTTTTTTTTTTTGAGCATGAAGCCCACATAGGTCTTAGACCTGTGCGTGGGTAATGAGTTGGATGATTGTCAGTTCAACATGGATTCTACAGAAGTTTGTCAGTTCAACATGGATTCTACAGAAGATTATCTGCTTCTCTCCTTATTTTGTGTAGTTTTTGTAAAACATAGAAACAGACAGAATAAACGCAAACAATGGTGTGAGGAATGGTTGCGGAGGAGAAATAAATTTACCAATAAATATTGATTATTTAATATTCTTGGATTTCTTGTTCCATAACGATCTGCGTTGTTAATATTAACTTTTCACTGTAAATTTAACGACTTGCAGTTAGTTTTAATTTGTGAATAGATAATAATTGTACTCACACTTGGCCGAACGTTTTCGAGTTATGGAAACTCATCTTCAAGGCATCCTAGATCGGCGATGTTGGTTAGAAGAATTGTGGTTTTTGTATAAAATTGTCTTTTATTATACAAAAACCACAATAAATTCTTCTAACCAACAAACCAACATCGCTGATCTAGGATGCCTTAAGATGAGTTTCCATAACTCAAAAACGTTCGGCCAAGTGTGAGTACAAGTTTTTATTTTTATTTTTTCACAACTTAAAACTGACTGAAAGTCATTAAATTAGGGAAGTGATAGCCGTGAGCCGTAGCAGGTATCTGTTCAGAGATAAGCTGCGTTCTCCTAGGCACTCTTTGTAAGGGTGACCAAAAAGATTGGCCTGCAAAAAAGACACTGCTCTCTGCAGAAAAATCACTTCCCGGTGGTTCGGAACCCACCTAAAACTGTAGGTCCAGCTCATCAATCCCAATCATCCAACTCATTACCCACGCAATATTTTAATATTGATTAATTAATTTCAAGTGATATATCTGTCCTTAAAAACGTAATAATTGTTATCAGGAGGCACAAGGCTTCAAAGGTTTTAAACATTTCCCTTCTGACCCACCTAATGCAAACTTTTACAACAGGAAAGTACACCACTGATCGACAGTCACCAACAACCCAAACACACTCTAATTCTCTAATCAAAATTAAATAATATTTATCAACATAATGCGTATGAACATAAAGTTCAAAATGTTTTAAACTTTCAAAATTTGAACTATTCTCGCCAAAAAGACAGTAGAACCAATGAATACAGATACTATAGTATACAGAGATAGTATCTGTACCCAGATACATACCCAGATATACTATACCCAGATAGTATCTGTATTCATTGGTAGAACTGAGACCTGATTAGGTTTCTGCCACACACACATCAAGTCTGCTCGAACTGTCAGGCGAACTGATCGAATATTCATCAGTTGTCAGGTCGCTTTTAGGTCGCCTGAAAGGCTAGTTATTACCGCCACACACTATCATGTACACCTGATCAGGTAACTAAACATGCGTACCTGATAGTGAATGGCCGGCCTAATGATGAGGGAGAGACAAAAAATAATTAATTTATGTAAAGATTCAAGATAAATTAAATTCATTATAACCTGCTGTGAATATGTAGGCTATAGTATGCTCGGGCATGTGCACAAATGAGAGAAAATCATACTAAATCATACTAATATTATTAAAATTGAAATTATCTATATATATAAAAATGAATGTCTGTCTGTCTGTATGTATGATTGTATGTACACCTATTTGAAGTCCCTATAGACTTCAAAACTACTTGACAGATCGGCATGAAACTTTGGGAATATGTTGTGTAAATATTGGGGATGGTTTCTGACCATAAATTTAAATTTCTGTCCCGTGGGTTACGTCTTAGCTCGTTACACCGGGATCATGTTGAAATCACTGATTGAATTGATTGTAAATGGCATACTAACTTTATATTTTAACTTTATATACTTGACTCTTTATATTTTAAAAGCTCTAACCTAGACTCTGATTTGTAAACAACGACTAGGCTGTACCTTACGATGCATTTAAGAAAGATTATTTTATGTCATTGACTTCATGATAAATTTATTATCGAATGAAGAGAGGTCTCTGTTTAAAGTCGACCATTCCGCATTCTGTTTGTAACTCATTTACAGCTGAATGCGTGAAACGATTTCTTTCAAATCTAACATGAATGTTCCTTTTAGTAATGCAACTTACATAAGGTGTTTTAAAACTTTCTTGCATTTAAAGGATAATTATAAGGAAAAAAGGAAAGGCACCCAGGACTTCTTCTATAAGAACATATGATTTTTAAAATGAGCTTCTCCATCATATGCAATTGGAATCAGATTGTTGTGTGCCTTTGAAAAGGCGAAGTACCTCAGTGCAAGCAGGATAGAACGTGTAGAAATAACACTCGCAGGTTGCTTCTTGAAGTTCGATTTATTTAAGAATTATACTTTTATAATATAACAAAAGATTGTGAAGAGCAGATCGAGGCAGTGCTCCTCGAGTCTGCGTGAATTGAGAAACCGAACAGTAACTACTAGAGACTGAACTGAGACTGAGTAATTTGATACAAGAATACAGTATTTATCAGATACTAGGTGACGTCAAGAGGAAGATTCTAGAATTAAACTTTGGTTAACGGGAAAGTTACAGTATGTGTTATCCTTATTATAATAAGATATGGATTCCAATAATTAATTTCGTATCGAACCGATATGTAAATAAGGAAACTAATTTCTGTCTATTATCCAGTGAGCAAATAGATGTAACGGTGATGACAAATATGACTAAATTCATGAGTAGTCCATTACATCCCTCTCCCTTTAAGACATTCAAATGTCTCTAAGATAACAATGATAAGTTTTGAAATTAAGTGATAACAAGGATTCGATAATCTTGACGTCAAATTAAAACTAACTTCTATTTATACATAAATGATAAGAAAGAGAAGAAATTACCATACATTATTGTGGTTCAATTTAACAATTTGCACTGATATTCTAATTATTTTCCTATTATTACATATTGAGCAATTGAATATTTCCTATAAATTAATGCGAATAATAACAACATAAAAATACAAAAGATTATATAATGATAACTCAATGATCAACTCAAAAAAATACAAAAGATTATATAATGATAACTCAATGATGACTCAATCATCGTCTGATATGAGTTATGAAGATTTTTGTAAACACGCGTTATCAACACCAATATTGAAAAATCCTCTCAATGAAACAGGAAACTCTGTTTTTGATGACAAAATTATCGCTCTAACAATTCCAGAAGACTTAGACTTTCGACTTTCACCTCTATTAGCAGAAGCCGAAAAACGCTTCAATCACTTAGCAAAACTGAAAAAGATTCGTCCAAAAATGAATTCAGTAACAGAATTAGAATCGGGTACTCATATTGTCTATTATGTAACTGTGAAGAAAAACTCCTGGGAAAAACCAGAGTACAAAGATATCTATGACACAATTGTAGAATTAAAAAATAGACTTATCCAAAAGGAACATACAAGTTTAAGCCTACCACGACTAGGATGAGTTCTAGAAAAAGTACAATGGGCTAGAATTAGATGCATATTACGATTTGTATTCGCTAAGAAAAACATAATGTGAACATTTGTCATGGGAGTATAGTCACCCCTTTAGAGAGCGAAATAGAACAATTGCTCAAAGACTATCACACTAGTCCAGTTGGCGGTCATAGCGGTTTCCACCGAACCTATTCAAGAATAAAACAATATTATAAATGGCCCAATCAGAACTGTGTATCTTGCCAATTGAATAAGACCATAAAAAGAAAAAGTAAAGAGTAAGGTAATAACAGACATCGCAGAGCAAGCTCTCGAGAAAATCGCGATCGACATCGTAGGACCTCTGACATTGACAGAGAATGGGAATAAATACGTTCTCACTGTGCAAGATAATTTGACTAAATTTTCCCAAGCGTATCCTTTGCCAAATCAAGAAGCTGAAACCGTAGCTCAAACCTTAGTAACTGAGTACATTTGCAGATTCTCACTTTCTAGAACTATTTTAACCGATCAGGGTACTAATTTCACATCCAAACTCTTTAAAGAGGTCGCAAAATTGTTCAAAATAAAACATATTCAAACTACAGCCTACCACCCTGAATCAAATGGCGCATTAGAAAGAAGTCATAGCACTTTTATTGAATATTTAAAACATTGCATTAGTCCATCCCAAGTCGACTGGGACAGATGGTTGCCAATAGCAATTTTTGCTTTCAATACAACACCCCATTCATCAACAGGTTTCACACCTTTCGAGTTGATTTTCGGACAAAAAGCAATCTTACCATCTTCCTTGACAAAAGAGCCTACATTTAACTATTCTTACGATGACTACATTACCGGCCTACAAGCACGGTTAAATCAAAGTAAAAAAATCGCAAGAGAACATCTGATGGAATCTAAATTACGCACTAAAAAGTATTATGACAAAGGAAAAAATGAAACTAACTACCAAATTGATGATCTTGTTTATCTCTCAAACGAAAGAGTTATAAAAGGACAGTCGAAAAAACTTTCTCCTGCTTATGAAGGACCATATAAGATAGTAGATATTCACCCGTAAATGTCTCAATAAAAATAGGAAAAAGAGTTGTAAAAGTTCATAAAAACCGTATCAAACCGTATCAAGGCTAATAATGGCTTCTCATACGTTCCAGGTTCGCAACAGCGATCACCTCAGGAACAGATGACCTATATAAAATAGAGATACTTCCCGCATCTCCCGGATTGTTTTACGAAGAACTAGGCAAACTGCAATATTCATTTTCGTCATGGAAATTGGTAACATTTCTGAATATTACGGCATTAGAAAGAAAAATTTATAATCTCCAAGCCATTGTTCACATAACGTCAACTATATGCCAAAATCCAAGAGCGAAAACGTCATCCTGCGAAAACTCTTTATCTATATTGTCACATCTCTTACCAACAATTCACGACCAATACGATGCAATAAAGGATTTGATCGGACATCAACGATTTCGTCGCGGACTATTCGACATAGTAGGAAAAACACTTAAGGTTATTGCAGGAACAATGGATTCCGACGATTCGCAAAACATAGATGAAGATGAAGCGATTAATAATCTTAGTAACAATGAAAGGGACTTGACTAGATTACTAAAAAGCCAAACTCAAATAGTTCAGTCTACAATTTCTAATTTAAATACCATAACTAGTTTGCATCATAACGAGAATAATTTAAATGAAAACCTAAAGGTTATTAACACTTTTATCTCTTATAAACTTAAAAAACACTTTTGAATGGAAATTGACTCACGTTATGGCGTGACGGCCGTTTCGCTCTGTTGTCTAGAGCATCATCAGACGACCCACAGTACACTGATTCAAGGCATGAGTTTAAGGGTTAGTTATGTTGGAATGGTGAAGGGGTGGGGGTGGGGGGGATGAGTAGGCGGGAGGTTTGAAATTGGGATTATTTTGTCAAATAGAGTATGTGAGAAAAAGTTAAGTTGATCATTTAAAATGTTGTCAGGCTGCTGCTTTGCATGTTTGTATATCTCATATTCTTCTAAAACATTGAGTTTCTGGCTTTTGTGAGTGAAGTGTAGTGTGTCTAAATTAGTGTCAATGTCTGTATAACTGTGGCCTGTTGAAATGATGTGTTCAGCAAAAGTGGAATGTGTGTTTGGGTGTGAGATGGCTCTTGTGTGTTCTTTGAATCTAGTGGTGAATGTCCTGCCAGTTTGTCCTATATAGAACTTGTTGCAGTCATCACATTACAATTTGTAAATTCCAGATCTGTTGTACTTGTTTTGAGATGTAGTCTGAGACTGCAGGTGTCTTTTGAGTAATCGCTGAGTTTCAAGTTCCATTTCAACAGTCTGGAGCTTGGATCCTTGAGCTTCAAAAAATATGTTAGAGGTTTGTGATCTGAATAGACCTTGACATGCGTTCCATATAGGTATGGCCTGTAATACCTGAGGCCCCAATAGATTGCAAGAAATTCTCTTTCGGTTGTGGAGTAATTGCGTTCTGCTTTATTGAGCGTTCTACTCGCGTATGCTATAGGTAAGTCATCAGGTGATTCTCCTTGTGTCAATACAGCGGATATGGCGTATCCACTAGCATCAGTACAAAGATTAAATGGTTTTTTGAAATCTGGGAAGTTTAGGATTGGTTGAGACATTAGTGACTGTTTCAACTTGTCAAATGCGTTCTGCTGCCTTTCGGTCCAGATAAAGGGTATACCTTTATGTGTTAACTCGGTCAAGGGCAAGGAAATTTCGGCAAAATTATTAATGAATCTTCGATAGTAGTTTGTTAATCCTAAGAAGGATTGTAAGGCTTTGATATTTTTTGGAATAGGAAAATTTTGGATCGCGGAAGTCTTTTCCGGATTAGGACTTACTCCGTTTTCTGACAAAGTGTGACCTAGCTAGGCTATCTCTTTTCTTAAGAATTCGCACTTATCAGGTAGTAATCGCAGATTTGCATTTTCTAATCGTTCAAAAACCTCGATCAATAATTTATTGTTGTGGTCTTTCAAGTTTGTTCCCCAAATGCATATATCATCCATATACACAGTATACCTTGTAGAACCTTGTAGTCCAGATAAGATAGTGTTCATCAGACGTTGATAAGTTGCAGGAGCATTTTTTAGCCCAAAACTCATTCTTTTGAACATGAAATGACCTAGTTCTGTTGAAAATGCAGTTTTTTGCATGTCCTCATCTCTAATCTTAATGCTATGAAATCCTGAAAAACAGCTGAAATATTTTGCATGACCTAATTGGTCTAAGATTTCTGTGATATTGGGTAGTGGAAATGCATCCCCTATTGTAACATCATTTAAACGCCTGTAGTCTATTACAATCCGCCATTTTCGATATCCAGAAGCGTCCTTCTTTTTGGGTACTACCCAAATAGGAGCGTTCCATTGAGATGTAGATGGACAAATGATATCTTTTTCTAGCATATCATTTATCTGTCTTTCTACTTCTTTCTTATGAACTGGTGGATAACGATATGATTTGACAGCTATAGGCTTGTCTGTAGTCGTTTCGATAGTATGCTCTATAATATTTGTTTACGGAAGTTTGTCACCTTCAAGGTAGAATATATGATTAAATTTGTCACATATCTCAAGTAAAGAGTCTTTCTCTTCCTTGTTTGAATCATTTAAACGTAGCAATTCATGCAATTTTTCAATTCTACTTTGTTTAGACGTAGTTTCAGTCTTTATTGTATTACATGCTGTAATTTTTCATTCAACTCAGTGAATGGAAATAACTCTATATTGATATTAGGTAGATCGAAATCAAAGTTGTTCATATTAAGTACAGTGATAGGAACTTTTCCTTGGTCGTCTATTCTCACTAAGGCTTGTCCTAAGTAAACGCCTGGAAATAATTCTTTTTTGTGAACTATACCTTCTTTCAGGTTAGTATTTGAAACATTGATTTTTAGAAAAGTCTCGCTCCTGGGAGACAGGCGAGCTAAGTTCGAGAATTCGTTACTTCCTTTATTTTCATCTTTCTTTGGAACAGTAGAATCTAAATCGATATAATTTTCATTAGAAATTTTCAATGAGTGTGAATCAAAGTGTAATCTACACCTGAAAGCATTAAGAAAATCGTTTCCTAAAAACCCGTCATAGGCGTTTTCGCCATCATCAGATATGACATGAAACGGAAAAGTTATTTTGTTTTTATCAAACAATAGTGGAAGACTGCATACACCAAGAGTTTTTGTCTCTATATGGGTTGCGAATCCTCTGAGATTAATCGTTCTGGTGGTGTCTACTATTATTGAAGGAAATTTTTTCAGTGCAGTGTTTTTAATGATTGTTAGATGACTTCCTGTGTCGCAGAGTAGATTTATATTGCTTTCTGATTTTGCTAATTTATCACACTCTACTCTTACTAAAATTGAAAGTGGACAAGATTCTGGAGTTGGGTCAGTCTGAATAATTTTAGTCTTTTCAGATACTTTTGAAAAAGTTTTCTTTTCATAAGAGTCTTGTTTTTTGGAAGTTTGAGAATTTTGATTTCTTGATTCTGGTTGATTGGATTGTTGTGATTGTTTATACTTTAGTTTACGACATTCCTCAATTACATGTCCGAATTTTTTACAATACCTACATTGGATTGTGTTGTCAGTATTTGTTGCATTTTGCTCAGTCCTATAAACAGGTCGACTGTGTTGTGAATTGAAACTTCTAGTTTGGTTATTATTATATTCTCTATGTGAAAACTGTTTGTTAGAGTGATTTTGAAAACGACTGTTGTTGTGATTAGTATGGTTGAAGTGATTGTTATTGTGGTTTTTGCTGAAATTTCGTTTGTGGGAAGATTGACGATATCTGTCAATTTCTTGCCTAGCCTTTAGTTCCCGTTCCTCGGCTTGTGCCAGCGTAATTGCGTCTTCCAGCGTTTGTGGACGCTGAGATTTTACAAGAATAGCTAGATCTCAGGATAGTCCAGAAATGAAAATGTTAAGGGCTTGTTCCCTGAGTAATTTTACATTGGCTTGTCTTTCTACTTTTGAGAGGGAAATATCGAGACTGTTAGTCAGCTTTATGAGTAAGTTTTCGATTTTGTTAGAGTATTGATTCACAGGCTCGTTATGATTTTGTTTGCATAGACTCAATTCTAGTTGCCATTGGGCATGATTTCTTTTATCTGAATATGTTTCTGTAAGGTGAGTTTTTAGTATCTCCCAACTTTCAAACTCCCTGTTTCAGATTAGTGCTCTAGCTGAACCAATAATCTTACTTTTGATAAAAGTCAGCAAGATGGAGTTTTGTTCCCTTGAAGCTAAACTATCGGCTAAGTCGCGATTATCGAGAAAGTCATGAAAAATAGATCGATTTCCATCAAATTTAGGAATCATATTAACTAAAAGGTCGATTCTTATAGAAGCACCATTATTAGTGGATGATAGTTCGGCGCTAGTCATTTTGCTAACGAATCCTTCACAAATAGTCTAAGCCTTTGTAATAATTAAAAAAAAAAAACAATAATAATAATGTAACCAGACACCTTCGGGTTACCAATACTGGGGTGGGCAACTTAGCTTAAGAGAGGGTGAACAACAAATGATGGCCAACTGAATTTTAACACATATATTGTGTCACCCAAAGGACATCCAACATCAATGAAATAATTAATAAAGCAAATAATTAAGTAGTAAATCAAAATTAATAAAACAAAATAATTAAGTAACATTTGATCAGAACCATGACTAATTGGCTTAACCCTTCAGATTGATTGGTAAACACTTCAGTTGACTAACAAAAGGTACAACAATTTAATTAAAATTTGTTTATAATGAATTACCTAAATTAAACTAGACAACAGCATTGTTTGGATTAACCCTTGATCTCAATTATTCCAAATACAGACAAATAAAAAATATAGAATAAAAAGGAATTCAATTACTAATCTTAGTCAATAAGGTTATGTGAGCAAGATTGGGCTTAAGCATTAGCTATTGGGCTTAACCCTCTGAATTACAGTAGTAATAGTTTTTCATGAGAAGTGACCAATACATTAGGAATACAAAGACCTATGTACTACAAATTAAACAATAAAATTTATGATCTTCAGATAGTAGAAATTTATCCATAAAATTTTAATCCTCAACTAACAAAAAATTTGGTCAAATGATAAAAATTCACTACTAAAAATCATTTTCATCAATTAACAAAAACTATAAATACAATTGTTTCTGATTCTCTAGTAATAAAAATTTAAACAATAAAATTTTTGATTGGGTAATAAAACTTATGATCATCAAATGATAAACAAATTATGATCAATTGATGAAATTTAATCAATAAAAATTCTGATCATCGAATAATAATGATTTATCTAATATAAATTATGATAGAAGAATAAAAATTCATTAAAAAAAATTATAATCTTTCAAATAAACACCCTTCTTTCAAATCTAATAATTGTTCAAGTTAATCTATCAACACCTCAAATCTTCTATTAGCCATCTACATAAAAGTTCGGCTTAACAACTAAAATCTAATTTATTAGCCTTAATATAATTTAAAAGTTTAAATCAATGATAACTAAATAACTTTATCAATTAAGGGTTAAAAGTTGGGACTCTATCTCTTTAACTGTAATTATTAATTTTCTTACCAACTGGTTCAAGGTCAACACAATTTTTACAATTAATTAGGTCCGCTCTAATTTTACATTCAGGAAAATATTAAATTTTTATTAGCTCCTTTATCAACTCCTGTTGAACCATTTGGGCTGGTACCAGTATGCCAGGTAGGTGGCCAGGAAGGTGACCACCAGTAGGCCTCCCCCAATAGCCAGCCAGGTTGCAGTTGATTGGCCAGTTTCTCTCTGGTCAATGTACTCCTCCAGTTGTTGATTCAAGTTCTCCAGTGTTATTTCAGGGAGGCCAGAAATGCCTCGCCAGTAGGGCCCACCCTGATGGGCATTCCTCAGCAGTTGTTGTAGTTCTGGAGTGCTTGGGGTACCCTGAGGATACTTGAGTACCAGGGTTGGTGGCACTGCCATTGATGTTACCCTTTTGACAAGTTCCATATCGCCAATATGTCGAGTTGTGGGAAGCAAATCATACTGATCAGTAGAGAGAGTGCAACTTGCTGAGCCTCTCACTTCTCCTAGTCCCTCAAGATGCATCTGGGTGACAGTGGTTTGCCCTGCTTTCTGGCAATGGGAAGTTAGTCTCCTTTTTGTTGGCAGGCTGTACATCCAGGTATTGCATGGTGCATCCCATATCCAGGTGTCAAGTGGTGATCCCAAGATTACCAATCTTGGGCACAGCTTCAGGATGGCTGAAGTCTCATTCAGGAATAAGGCACTTAGGCATGAGAGCTGGTGACGTCGGTAGACTGGTAGTTCAGCTGGGCAGATAGTCATTTCTCCAGGTCGACACCGGTCCAACATCTTGGGGGTTGGCTCAGCATAACGTTGTCGGTCTTTGCTCACCAACAGGAATGATTGATGCAGATGGAATTGGGTTGTCAGGTTAGTGACATGGTCAGGCACTGGAAGAGAATGAGCCTGGAACAGCTCAAATTTTCTGCCAGCTTCGGTAAGTGGTAGATCCACAAATACTTTAATGGTACCATCAATAGACATGGCACGAGTCTCAGCCATGTTATAATATGTATAGATCTGGTCTGATCCTGTGATCAAACCCAGTTCCTGAGGTAAACTAGAGCGAACCTTTACAAGCATTTTCCCTAACTCTGAAGGAGTGACTAATCCTACACTTAACCTACCTTTAGAAACATTTTCTATCGCCAATAACAAGTTATTCAAGTTAGTTAGTCCTAACATGACTGCCAGTTCCAAATCCTGGAATTTGGCAGTTATGTTTACAAAAGTTCTTAACAGTATGTCTGTATCAGTAATCTTATGGTCTATGGTCTCCATCCATTTGATGAAACATTGTGTGTTCTCCTCCAATTTGGATGCAACTTCCCCAATATGGGCTGTGTTGGCTTCTGCTCGCTTGCTCAGCTGCCTGGTCACTGTCATCATATCATGCTGCAGGTGGATTACATCTGCAGTTTGGTGGGCCAGGTGCTCCAGACCAAGCTCCAAGTGGTCAACTTCCTCCTGTTCTGCTGTTCCAAAGAGGATGCGTAATGCCTTCCCTCCTAAATTCACAAGTCCTCGCCGTGGTCGGCTGGATGGTAGAAGCTCCATCAGTGCCCTTCCAGCCTCTTCTAGTTGTTGTCCAGATTGGAGCAGTCTTGTAAGGAACCCTTGATGTACTCCTAGGTCTGGGAGTTGTTCTGTTGCTTTAACCCAGGTTAGTTGAGTGGCCTCCGGTCGAGCTTTCAAACCGCTAATCCCTTTGCAGATTTCAGTCACATTGATGGATACAATGATTCTCCATCGGTCACCTGTCATTAATACTTGTTCCTGCTGCACAAACCAAACGCCTGTATCCTTGGATGCGGCACTGGTTGAGTACATCATTCCTGGAAATAAACCTTGAATTACTACCCTAGTTCTTTAGTATTCTCCCCTAAATTATTACCTCTCCTGTGTTTCCTCATAAATACTCTTACTCATCTTCCATTTCTGTTCTCCTTATTTACTGGTGTTTCTACCTGGTTAATTAGTTTGACTCTCTTCCTCCTTTATTAAGCTGGCATCTTCTCATTTCAGACATTTCACTCACTGTCCTTGCCCAAGTCCCCAACAACCCACCCCCTACTCAGTTCAGAAGTGGACTGCTAGTTCATTGGACAGTTAGGTGAGGGTCCGGGCTCTGCTCCTAAGTGGATATGGTGATCGCTGTACCTGTCCTGCATCAGCTGCTTCTTCTGGCACATAGGTGAGATCTTCAGGGTTGTCCACCTCTATGTCTGGGCTTGGAAGATCAAAAATCTCATCTTCCTCCTGGTCATCTTCTGTAATATCCTCAACTGGTGGGTCCAGTTGAATTTCCTCTATATCTTCATCTTCATAAAATTCTCTTGGTGGCTGGTATTCATCTTCTTCTAGATCTTGATCCTCACTGGGTCCTTGTGTCTTCTCCATATTGTCTGTCTGAAGAGTGGAGTCTTCACTCATTATTTCTGGTTCAGGGTCATTGACTGTATGGCAAGGTTTCAATCGGTTGATGTGCACATTCACTTGTTTCCCATCTGTCAATGCCAACATATAATTTACCGGTGACATCCTCTGAGTGACCTTAAAGGGGCCAGCCCAAGGGCAGTGAAACTTGCTTGCATCACCTGGTTTGATGGCTGGTTCATAGAGATACACCCAATCTCCTACCTTGAACTCTCTGGTTTTTCTTCCCTTGTTGGCTATAGCTGTTCGTTTCCTGGCTGCCTCTGTAGATCTCTTCACTGCCTCCTGATGGGCAAACTGAAGTCGTCTCTTGAGTGTCTCAAGATGACCCTTCACAGTATGTCCTTTCAGCTCCTCAGGAAGTGGCTGGCTTCCAGGAAGAATCATCTCACGGCCATGAAATAGGTAGAATGGGGAGTATCCTGTGGATGAATGTGGCACTGATCGGTGAGCCATTAATGCATATGGGAGCCACCTGTCCCAATCCTGGCCATCTCTCTGAACAAAGTGGGCCATGGATTCATTGAGTGTGCGATGCAAGCGCTCCACCCTGCCATTGCCTTCTGGGTGGTAAGCTGTGGTACATAGCTTATTAATACCCATCAGCCTGCATACAGCTGTCATTAATTCTGAGATGAAGTTTCTCCCTTGATCGGTGAGCAGTCGTTCAGGTACTCCATGTCTGGTGATTATTTCCTTCACAAAGGCTTGAGCAACAGCTTCCGCAGTCTGAACTGGTAGAGGGACTCCTTCAGCATACTGAGTAAAATGGTCAATGAAGCTCAGGTAGTATCGATTTCCTGAGCTGCTTACAGGCAGGGGTCCAACAATATCCATGCTGACCATTTCCATAGGCTGGGAGGGTTCATAGGCTTTAGTTAGTGGTGCCGTTAATGAATTTGGAGTCTTTCTCAGGGCACAAGGGTGACACTGGTTCACATACTCTTTCACCTCCATAGCCATCCCTGGCCAATAGCATCGCTGTTTTGCTCTGGCTAGAGTGCGTTCCACTCCAGGATGCCCCACCCAGGGTGCATCATGACTCAGCTCTAGTACCTGTCTCCTAAGTTTTTCAGGAACTGCCATCTTCCACGTGGTTGGTTCACTATCGCTTCCTGTCCACCAGACAATGTTATTATTGATAACCCCTTGTCCAGTCTCAATAATCTTTTGACACCAACTGTCAGTTTGCTGTTCCTTACAGAGTGTCTCTTCATCTATACACTTAATGAGTGTGGTTGCCCTGACCCTTCGACTCAGAGCATCAGCATTGGAATGATGCTTGCCAGGTTTGTGTTGCACATTGTACTCATACTCAGCAAGTCGTAATGCCCAGCGGGTGAGCCTGGAAGATGGGTCTTTCAAACTCAACATCCACTTGAGTGCTGCATGGTCAGTGATTAATGTAAAAGCATGTCCCAACAGGTAGCAGCGAAACTGCTGTGTAGCTCACACTACTGCCAGCAATTCCCGTTCTGTGACTGAATAATTTCTCTCTGCAGTGTTCAATTGCCGACTGGCATAGGCCACCGGCCGTTCTCCTGTCTCTGTCATTTGGGAGAGTACAGCTCCCAAAGCAGTTCCTGAGGCATCAGTTGCCAGTAAGAAGGGTTGGCTAAAGTCAGGGTAAGTGAGCACTAAGTCTGAGCACATAATACTCTTCAGCTTTTGGAAGGCCTCATCTTGTGCTGTGTCCCACTTGAAAGGTTGATCTTTCTTGACTAGGGTGGTTAGTGGCTTGGCAAGGTCTGCAAAATTGGGCACAAATCTCCGATAATATCCTGCCAGTCCTAGGAATCCTCGCACCTCCTTCACATTTTTGGGTTTTGGGAACTGTTTCACTGCAGCAATCTTTTCTGGGTCTGGTTTGACTCAATTTGCAGTCACAATGTGTCCCAAATACTTCACTTCTTGTTGGACAAAACTGCATTTTTCCAAATTCACCTTCAAATTGGCTTCTTGTAGAATTTGGAGTACATTTCCCAGTCTTGTTGCATGTGTCTCTATGGTGTCACTGAAGATAACCACATCATCCAGGTCTACCAAGCATTCAGTACCTTTGATGCAAGCCAACAGTTGGTCCATCATTCGCTGGAAAGTGGCTGGAGCACCAGTCAATCCAAAGGCCATTCTTTGGTATTGGAAGTGTCCTCCAACTGTGGTAAACCCTGTCTTCTCTTGATCTTCAGCAGCAATTGGAATTTGATGATACCCACTATGCAAGTCAATGGTACAAAAGTACTTGCACCTTCCAAGATTCTCCAAGGTTTAATGGATGAGTGGTAATGGGTAAGCATCTGCCTTTGTGATTTCATTCAAGGCTCGAAAGTCAGTGCAAAATCTCCACTTCGCACTGCCATCTGTAGTCTTTTTCTTCACTAGAACCACTGGAGCAGACCAAGGACTTGTAGAGGGGGTGATGATCCCCTTATCCAGCATATCTGCCAAGTGCTCTTCCACTACCGGTCTGAGATGATAGGGTACTCTGTATGGGCGCTTGGCAATAGGTGGTGAGTCTGATGTTGGTATGCGGTGCTGAACATCAACAGAGCACCCATCCCTTCCCGGCTCACCAAACAAGTTGATATATTGCATCAAAACTTTTTGAATCTTTTGGGCTTCTCTTGAAGTAAGATGTTTCAACTTCTCCAAAATGTCATGTTCAAGGTCCTTCTGTTCTTCTTGTGTCCCTATAGCACCAACATATAGAGCATCTTCATTTATTCCTTCTTTCTCATCTATAATGTCAACTTTTCCCAGGATCTGTTGTCGAGCAACACACATGGGTGATGCATTTAAATTCAACACTTTCACAACTATGATTCCTGCCCTAGCAGTATTAAGGCTGCGGGCAACTCTTATCCCAGATTGTGGTTGGGTGTATGGCTCTATCATCAAAACTTTCCCATCAGCCACATTCACCTTGGCAGGGATCATCATCTCTGAGAAGGCAGGGATTGTGTAGGTTTTCTTGGCTGTGACTGAAAAGTCTTCTTCAGCTTGAGCATTCATTTCTGCTTCGGTACTGGTTGAAGTTCCTGATGAGGGGTCCAGTGTCTGATTAACAATTGTGCCTTGGTCGTGCCAAACATCTTCTCTTACCTCCACTATGTCTGTCTGAATTCCAATATCCAGAATAGTCAATGTTTGACTCTGACTATCCCTAACTCCTCTGACACTTTTAATTTTTCCAAAATGGTTCTCTTTGACTTCACTATGGTTCTTGGCTATTACTGCTGCAACTCCTCTGAAGGTGATACCTCTGTTCAACACATCAATCACTGCCCCCAGTTTCTTCAGAAGATCCCAACCTATCAACCCATCTCCTGAGATGTCAATTTCTGCTACTACAAACTGATGTCTTACTTTTAGATGATCCACTCTACAGTCCACTTCTTGAGTGCCCAATACTCCAAGAGCTACACCTGTTACTCCTCTAGCTCTGAATTTTCCTGTCCTCAATGGCACTCCTGAAATTGCCTCCTTCAAAACACTAATTTCAGCTCCTGTATCTACAAGCAAGCTTTTTACTAATCCCATAATTTCCATCTTCACCACAAGCCCACTTTTAACCATGGTGATGCTGGGAACCTTCTTAACTCCTTTTTCTTCTGCTATGTCTATGGGCCGGGAAGTTGGGCGACTCCCGGCCCTTTGCCATTTGGGGACCTCTGGTTGTTACCCTGACTGGGAGACATTGGTTGACTGAACCCCTGACTTGCACTCCTTGCTGGTCCCTTGGCCCTTTTAGCACAAGCAAAAGAAAGGTGCCCAGGATCTCCACAGACATAGCAATATTTAGACTGCTGTTTATTCTCTATTTTTGGTTCATTGGACATATCTCTGGCCCAGGATGGCTGATGGAACCCTGGGCTGAAACCATTATTTTGTCCACTGGGGCATTCTCTTGAAAAGTGGCCTTTCCCACCACAAGAGAAGCAGTTGTTGTTCTTTAGGGCCCTGGCGGATCTGTAAGTATTTTGAGTGTGAAGGGCATTCACAATAGGTTCCTCACCAGCACAGGGTGTTTGGCCATAACACAAAGCAAATACATCCCCTGGGTGGTGATGGGTTGCTTGGTCCACTCTTTCAGCAATAGTAATTGCTGCCTCCAAATCCTGAGGTGGATGGATCTGCAATGTCACGGCTGCTGTTCCATGGAGTCCTCTGACAAAGGCAGCCAGCACAGTACGCTGCATTTGGGTGCGTGCCCAGTTAGCTTCCAGAGAGTTGGATGGAACTGGAATTGCCTTCAAACCCAGTTCCAGGCATCTATCCGCAAATGCTCGTGCACCTTCCCCTCTCTGTTGTTGGATATTACTCAGTGCCAGAAGCCACCTCTCTGGGTCTAAGGTTTTTTCAAATCTCTGGAGAAGGACTTGCTCATAGTCCAAAAAGGTAGAGTCCTCACCAGCCAACTCAGGGTGAATTTCCAGGCATGCTGCTGCTGCACCAGTAGTTTTTAGCCTGCAGATGAATTTCTGATCCTTATCCTCCCAGTTCCCAGTCTGAGCTACAAGCTTAATGTTCTGTAAGAATTCCCTGACAGTCTGACCTCCAACTTCACCCGAAAATGTTTTAATCAGAGATTGTAGGCCTAAGTCCTTCCTGACCCTAGGGTGAGCATTTATTTGTGCTTGCAGCTCTGCCCTCTCGGTTTCTGCTCTCACCTTCTCTTGAGCTAATGCATTTCGCTCTGACACTAACTGATCTACCCTCTCTTGCAGCTCATGTAAGACATCATGAGATTCTGGTGATGTGGCCATTGTTGCAGCCACCCCACACCTGACACCAAATTATGTAACCAGACACCTTCGGGTTACCAATACTGGGGTGGGCAACTTAGCTTAAGAGAGGGTGAACAACAAATGATGGCCAACTGAATCTTAACACATATATTGTGTCACCCAAAGGACATCCAACATCAATGAAATAATTAATAAAGCAAATAATTAAGTAGTAAATCAAAATTAATAAAACAAAATAATTAAGTAACATTTGATCAGAACCATGACTAATTGGCTTAACCCTTCAGATTGATTGGTAAACACTTCAGTTGACTAACAAAAGGTACAACAATTTAATTAAAATTTGTTTATAATGAATTACCTAAATTAAACTAGACAACAGCATTGTTTGGATTAACCCTTGATCTCAATTATTCCAAATACAGACAAATAAAAAATATAGAATAAAAAGGAATTCAATTACTAATCTTAGTCAATAAGGTTATGTGAGCAAGATTGGGCTTAAGCATTAGCTATTGGGCTTAACCCTCTGAATTACAGTAGTAATAGTTTTTCATGAGAAGTGACCAATACATTAGGAATACAAAGACTTATGTACTACAAATTAAACAATAAAATTTATGATCTTCAGATAGTAGAAATTTATCCATAAAATTTTAATCCTCAACTAACAAAAAATTTGGTCAAATGATAAAAATTCACTACTAAAAATCATTTTCATCAATTAACAAAAACTATAAATACAATTGTTTCTGATTCTCTAGTAATAAAAATTTAAACAATAAAATTTTTGATTGGGTAATAAAACTTATGATCATCAAATGATAAACAAATTATGATCAATTGATGAAATTTAATCAATAAAAATTCTGATCATCGAATAATAATGATTTATCTAATATAAATTATGATAGAAGAATAAAAATTCATTAAAAAAATTATAATCTTTCAAATAAACACCCTTCTTTCAAATCTAATAATTGTTCAAGTTAATCTATCAACACCTCAAATCTTCTATTAGCCATCTACATAAAAGTTCGGCTTAACAACTAAAATCTAATTTATTAGCCTTAATATAATTTAAAAGTTTAAATCAATGATAACTAAATAACTTTATCAATTAAGGGTTAAAAGTTGGGACTCTATCTCTTTAACTGTAATTATTAATTTTCTTACCAACTGGTACAAGGTCAACACAATTTTTACAATTAATTAGGTCCGCTCTAATTTTACATTCAGGAAAATATTAAATTTTTATTAGAGTGCAAAAGACTCACCGGAACTTATAAATGTGGATATCAACAACCAGCGAACCATCATGGCAGGAACCCGTCCTCCACTCAAAACAAACTAGCTGCTCTTGACTCCAACACACACACTGACTGACTGACTGTCAGCTGAGAATTTTTCAGCCACAGAAAATAAAATTTGTCAATTTCAATTGCTGTGTTATTATTTTTTTATTCTATAGCTGTAGCACAGAACGATGGTGTAATGTGACACCAGCTTACAAGTGGTAATGTCCCAAATGTAGGCCAGGTGAGTGACCGCTGGCCGGTTGTCGCTCAATTGAAAATTTGACACTTCACTTTTAATCAATAACCCATTTAATAGTTTCCACTCTTTTACAATAATAATGAAACTTTGGCATAAAATGTGGCAATTAGAGCATAATATTCGTACAAATTTGCTAGAGGAATAAATAATTTAAATAATTCAATAACTTAAGATTCTTAGTCTTAAGATTTCATATTGATAAAAATTTGTAAATTTGGCAGAATAATTTAGATAATAGAAATATTGAAATTCAGTATCACTTTCACGAGATTTTTCACTTGTATTTTCACTTAAATTTTTTCACTTTGAAAACATAGAAAAATTTGGAAAACTCACATTACGACGAGTGCTGCTGTGAAGTAGAAGATGAGAAGTCTACTGACCGCCATCGTTGAGAGCTAAGCCTGCCTTTGAGTGGACGTCTTGTCTGCACAGTTGTCTGAGGAGGTTCTTGAATGATTCCAACTTCGGCCAGGATGTCGGTAAAGTCGATCTAGTCCTTTCTGAATCAGAAGAGGAATCCCACCGCTGCCACCAATTAATGTTGTGTGCCTTCAAGAAGGCGAAGTACCTCAGTGCAAGCAGGACGTGTAGAAAAAACACTCGCAGGTTGCTTCTTGAAGTTCGATTTATTTAAGAATTATACTTTTATAATATAACAAAAGATTGTGAAGAGCAGATCGAGGCAGTGCTCCTCGAGTCTGCATGAATTGAGAAACCGAACAGTGACTACTAGAGACTGAACTGAGACTGAGTAATTTGATACAAGAATACTAGAATATTTATCAGATACTAGGTGACGTCAAGAGGAAGATTCTGGAATTGAACTTTGGTTAATGGGAAAGTTACAATATGTGTTATCCTTATTATAATAAGATATGGATTCCAATAATTAATTTCGTATCGAACCGATATGTGAATAAGGAAACTAATTTCTATCTATTATCCAGTGAGCAAATAGATGTAACGGTTATGACAAATATGACAAAGTTCATGAGTAGTCCATTACAAGATTCATAGATAGCCTTCAGGCCTTAACGTCTAGTTATTTATCTGGTTGAGCCTTATTCATTGGACAAAACAATATCTACTCCAGGTTACACCGATATATAGGTAAAACCCTAGCAGTTCTCTTGGAGGGTGGAGATGCTGGATCAGCTTTTCAGGACGATACAAAGACGGTTTACGTGAGACTTCCGATTACGAAGGCTCTCAAGATTTCAGGGGAACGGTAGCTGACACACGATGAGCCTTATCTCGACCACATCAAAGCTGCCACGACAAACCATCAGCCAAAAAGGCCTTCGCTTAACAAATGACCTGTCGTTGCTCTGCTATGCCCCTAGCTCACAGAAAACGAGGACTTTACTTCCTTACTTCGTCTTGCCCTTTAATTCTCCCTTTCCTCACCCCTCAATTTTAAGGATGCTTTTTCTAGTGTCTGATGATGTATCATCACTAAGCTCTATACCGGTATTTACGGATGGTCATAAACTATAATGATTCAATTGTAAGTCACTGGGATTCACAAGGTAAGTTTTTGCTTACTTCGAAATAATAATTCTATGATTAAGATTTTCCAATTCCCAAAACTCCAGTGTGTTTTATATCTATTTCTCAGAGCAGAGGTTCTCGAAGTCCTGGTCAACTTGGACCCATAATAGTGAACATACCCTTTCCTTGTCTCTTCACTAAACTGATATATATCCACGTAATTATTTTGAATATACAAATTTTCTTGTATATTTCTTAAAAACACTGTTCATTTTTATTATTTGACTTTTTTTGGATGGTGTGTTTTAAACATCAATTGCTTTTTTATTATAACCATACTCATAGTCAATTGTGTATCCAGAAATCTTTCAAGGGGGCTCACCAGGTTGGAATCTACCCACACTATTGATACTATACTACTCAACCCTAATAATCAAAATACTCCGTACCTCTACCGCACTATTATTGACTTCTGCACTATATCGTTGAGTTGAATACAATTAATTTGAGTATCTATTTTTACTTCATTGCACCCTTCTTTGTGTATAAAAACTTGCAGTTAGTACTCCAAAAATCTACTTCTTAACACTTGCATAATGGATAATATGAGCCTATCAATAATTCAGTTCATAGCAAAGACAAAATATGTTTTTAAAAAATCATATTAAAGATTGAAAAAAAGAAATATAAAACGGTGATATTCTTGAATAGCGAGTGTCCAGTTTTGGACCCAGCTCTATAATTTAAAATTTAGAATCGCCCTATATAATGAGCCATTCTCATGCAAAATTTTGAAACTGAATTAAAACTTTATTAAGTACAAAAATAAAAATAAAAACTCATTAATAAGAACATACTTCTTGTACTGATAAAAGAATGAGTTCGTAGAATGAGCTCCAAGTATCTTCCGATAGTTTCAAAAAGTGAATAATGAACGAAGTTTTTAATGTTTCCATTCAAAAGACTTAACTTGGAGTTCTCAGCAAAATCAACTATTTCACTGGAATGTTCTAAAAACGTTTCTCAACAATATCAATGGTTTCAATGCAAATTACGTTGCTAAAATTTTTCGTGTGACAGAAGGGTGGGTCAAGTAGAAAATGTGAGGCTAGTGTTGATATGGTGGGAATCTTGTAAGATGATGTAATTCTTATAATAAAATCAGTAATAGAGTTCTATATCACCCTCTCATCCTTATCAGTTTGTTGGCTTTGTTATCAGAGAGTCCTTGTGTAGGGGGCTAAAAACCACCGTAAGTCTGCGAATGATGAGAAAATTGATCAAACGGGTATAATGACTGCGTCACTCAATGCTGTAGAATTCTACAATCAGTCTACAACTCACATCTTTAAAGTGAAGTCACTAGCTGCTGTGAATTAATCCAACAAACTAAGAAACAATAAATGTGGTTTTCAATTTACAGCAGTAACCATGTTACGGTTTCCTTCACTGAAAAACTCAAATTTATCATTTTGCATCCTATTAATAATAAATTATCATGATATTTCCATTTCAATTATTGCAAATAATTGGTTGTGAATCATAGATGAATTTCCACCTTGGAAGCTAGCTTTGGTGAAAGATAAAAGGTTCAACAGTTCTAGAGTTATAAATCCCTTGGTCTACCATCATAAAAATGAACTACCATGTTTAATCGATCTGGTGAGAATTTTACGCCTGTCAACTGTTGATTTCAATGAGAAATCATAAGTCAAACTTTATATTCGAGGAAATTTCGAAGAAAGTGATTTTTAATTTTCAATTTTATGACGTAAAGTTTGAATATATCAAATAAATGCAAAACAAAAGTTGTAGACATTAATTCAAAGAACATTTTGTATCTAACATCATTTCGATGTGGTCGATAGTTTTTGAGAAAACGAGGAGAAACTAAAGGTTGGCAGCCATTTTCTAAGATGGCGGCTGAAGCCCAACTTTTATTGCCAACGACTTTTAGTATGTTACTAGCAGCTACCCGTCCTTCGTACGGATTTTAGAAATAACACTAAATATGTTTCAGCTTTTTTGATAGCAACAATTATGAAGTTGTTAGCAGCTTAGTAAACAACTTTGAACATAAACAATTCAGTGACAGTTATCAGAGAGAATATTTGAGAACAGCTGATTGATATATCATCATAAATTACGTGATTTGTTCTTATGTGGTAATAATAGTGCTACCTGGCGAATTCCCAAGAGCCTAGCACAAACCGCACATTCCTAAAATATTAATTTTTGTTTTGATAAATTGAAATTGGAAATTTTTTTTTCAACAAATAAATAATTATTGATGGAACATAAGATGAGCTTTGAATCACCAGTCATGTGTTTCCTACAAGACTGCAATGCTCCGACTACTCAAGTCTGCAGACAGCGTAAATAACGCCGCGATGGGCCCACCATTCAGATTATATTTGAGAACAGCTGATTGATATTTATTGATATATCATATCATGATAAATTACGTGATTTGTTCTTATGTGGTAATAAAGCTTGGAAGAAATGTATCCAAAATCGCACAATACTTGGTTTTTAAACGTTTATTATTCTGTTAAAAAAAAGATAAGTTAGTTTTTTATAGCTAAAGACATTGCCAATAAAGTTTTCAATACTGTCCAATAACTAAAATCCCGATCGATACTCTCGTTTTTCAGGAGAAGGCCGCTTAAAATGTATACAAAATGTGCCAGTCCAGGTTTTTTTTTATTTGTGTAAGATTTTTTCAAATAAGTTTCTTACTGAAGTTTTCTCTTAAATTTTGATCAAAGTACGCAAATTCTGGTTTCAATATTCCACACATTTTTCTCTCTTTATTTTTATATTAATCTTAAGTCTTGTCCCACAAGGCGGGTCTCTCATATATTAGAGAAATCAAATTTTCACAATTAATATCTTCCACTTCTGGACACTGGAATTCACTAATAAGAAGATCAATGCTGAAGAATATCAATGAAGAAGATCAATGCTGACGATCTGAAGACTGCTTCCAGCATAATAAGCGTATCGTTTGAACATATCCATTACCGGTGTAATACATGTGCCACCGGATACGGATAGTTATTTTGCGGAACAGCTGATTTTAGCGATTCAGTTCTCGCAAAGACAAAACCAAATGTAGAAATCGGCTAGAACAGCTTTTTTACTCGATCCAGTCGAAACAGTATTGTGTGAACATACAATATGAAATGTACATGCAAACGAAAGCACTGCAAAATAACTGATACAGCTTATATAATAATAATATCGTGTGACCTTGCTGGCTCAGGTCTGGTGTCAGAGTTATCAGGTCGCACCTGAATAAGTTCAGGGCCTCTAACGTGACTTAACGACTGTTTTTTTTTAGGCAGCCGGGACCGACAGCTTAACGTGTCCTCCGAAACACATAACTGATACAGCAAATTTACTGTACCGCACAAAAACTGTATCGTGTGAACGGGCCCTTGGTAAACAACTTAGAATGTAAACAATTCAGTGACAGGTATCAGAGAGAATATTTCGTTTGCATGTACATTTCATATTGTATGTTCACACAATACTGTTTCGACTGGATCGAGTAAAAAAGCTGTTCTAGCCGTCTACATTTGGTTTTGTCTTCGCGAGAACTGAATCGCTAAAATCAGCTGTTCCGCAAAATAACTATCTGTATCCGGTGGCACATGTATTACACCGGTAATGGATATGTTCAAACGATACGCTTATTATGCTGGAAGCAGTCTTCAGATCGTCAGCATTGATCTTCTTCATTGATATTCTTCAGCATTGATCTTCTTATTAGTGAATTCCAGTGTCCAGAAGTGGAAGATATTAATTGTGAAAATTTGATTTCTCTAATATATGAGAGACCCGCCTTGTGGGACAAGACTTAAGATTAATATAAAAATAAAGAGAGAAAAATGTGTGGAATATTGAAACCAGAATTTGCGTACTTTGATCAAAATTTAAGAGAAAACTTCAGTAAGAAACTTATTTGAAAAAATCTTACACAAATAAAAAAAAAACCTGGACTGGAATAAATAAAACTGGACTGGAAGCGCAATGGAAGAAGGAGGAGAGCACAGCAATAAGCAGCAATGCCGGACCGTGTGAACATCACAGTACAGTTGACGCCGTACAGTAAAAAAACCGTACCGCAAAAAAAATGTATCGTCTGAACGGGGCCTAAGCTGCTAACAACTTCATGATCGTTGCTATCAAACAAGCGGAAACATATTTAGTCTTATTTCTAAACATAATCCGTATGAAGGACGGGCACAATAGCTAGTGTGGTAATAAAACTTAGAAGAAATGTATCCAAAATCGCACAATACTTGGTTTTTAAACGTTTATTATTCTGTTAAAAAAAAGTTAATTTAGTTTTTTTTAGCTAGAGACATTGTCAATAATGTTTTCAATACTGTTCAATAACTAAAATCCCGATCGATGCTCTCGTTTTTGAGGAGAAGGCCGCGTAAAATGTATCCAAAATCGCACAGTACTTGGTTTTTAAACGTTTATTACTCTGTTAAAAAAAAATTAATTTAATTTTTTATAGCTAAAGACATTGTCAATAATTTTTTCAATACTGTTCAATAACTAAAATCCCAATCGATGCTCTCGTTTTTAAGGAGAAGGCCGCGTAAAATGCCTTTGGGGCCGTGACAGACAGACAGACAGACAGACAGAATGTGAGATAAGACTATTTTCGGCTTATTTGATGTATAAAACATAAAAATATAACCAAAAAATATATAATTCTGATAAATGTACAGACAAAACTCTAATTTTATTTATATAGATAGTAGAAGTAGATTTAGCATGCCATGTACTACATATGTGCCAAGTTTCTTGCTTGTATCATTTGTTTTTCAATATCCCAAAATTACTGTACTAACTTGATAATGACGAATTTCATTATAAATAGTTTATAGCACATCAACTACTAAAGAACAAATTGCAAAATTTGTCTCAAATTGTAACATCTCTTTATGTCATATCCTTTGTAAGAGAACCGCTAAAACACATTTTAAATAAAATTAAACAACTTTATATGTAACCAAAATTCTACGGGTTTTGGTAAGTTTTCCAGGTTTTTGAGATATTACAGCCTTACTGTATGTCAAACAAAAATTATATAAGACACCATTATTTCAGACAATACAATTCTCTGAAACATGGTACCAGTAGCATCTTTGTATCCAAAGATTTAGTGTCATGCATCATACAAAATGAATAGAATAGAATAGAATAGAATAGAAAAATGCTTTTATTCTCAGTTAAATCATGAATACAAAATTATAATAATAAATACACACATTTACGGCTTGATCACATGATCGCCAGCCGGAAAGTCGGAAATCGATAAACAAAATATTTTACAATATGATAAAGTGCATTATAAAATAATTATAAGAAATAATGATATCATAAGTAATTCAGTTAGTAGTGTACTGCAGTGCAATGATCTAGTAAGTAATGTAAGAAAAATACGTAACAATGGGAAAGAACGAACCCTCAACAAATGAAATTGAAGCAAGCTCAAAAAAAAAACAAAACAAACAAAACCATTCAAGACTAAAAAAAAATAAAAAGGATGTTAAAAAAACAAAAGAGAAAATAATAATAAACAGTGCAACCAAAAATCACGTAGAGAGTGCCCTGACAAAATAGCAAGTGATAGCTCTACCAGTTAAATTCTTGGATGAGAACATATCTGTAGTTCCAGGCTTCTCTACAATAGGAGGCTAGCTTCTTCCAATCTTTGCCATTCATGTACATGGTAAATTCTTCCCTTGATTGTTCACCAACCCCAAACCACTTCCTCCTCCATTCCCTCAAACAAGGGCATCGAGCAATGAAATGGAATACATCCTCAACCTCCTTCAGATTACATAGTGAGCAAATATAGTTCCCATTATCCACCCATGGTTTATAATTCAAATGGATTAGCTCCCCCCTTGCCTTAAAAATCCACCTCATAACCCACATTTCGTTGTCATTTCTGATATATTTGTTTTCATTTAGCTCAAAGTTGAGTGTCTTGTACCATGCATGAAATTGTCCCGCACGTGCATCACAAATAAATTTATTTCTATGGAACTTTTGCAAGACAGATAATATTTTTTTGAAAGACTCTCTCCAAGTGAGCACATTCTCCAATGAAAGATTCAAATTCAAGTTCACTTTATTACAAATGACTTTCCACTCCTTGAACCAGAAGCATTTATTTTTTACAACTTGCTGAGCTAAAATTTTTGGTAGTCTTTCATCTTTCATTTTCATAATTTGTGAAATATAATTAAAATGCAACCTGAGGCAGTACTCAAAGAGAGGAGTAAGTTCCGTTTCGATGAAGAGCATATAATTCGGTGTATTTATGGGTAGAGCAAACACTTTTTTGATGAAGAAGCGCTGTAGTTTTTCAACATTGTCGTACTGCTTACAACCCCATATTTGAGCTCCATAACATAAGACTGCCCTAGCGCATGCTTTAAACAATTTACATTTAGAAGAAAAGTCGACCCCACTGCTCTTCAACATTCCTCCCCATGCCAGATTCAAACCTAATTTTGCTTTAGCCAGTTTATCGCTCAGATGCTTTTCAAAATTAAGGGTGGGTGTCAGAACTACACCTAAATATTTGTATTCCTTTACGCATTCGATTTTCTCTCCCTTGTAGAACCACTTTTCGTACTTGCTCAATTTTCCTCCGTTTCTGAATACCATTATCTTGGATTCATCTAAATTGACCTTTAAATTCCACATTGCACAATATCGTTCCAGATTGTTTATCATATATTGGAGACCAGTTGGAGAGTCCGATAAAACGGCAATATCGTCCGCATAGAGCAACACTCGAATCTTTATGCCTCCAATTAACAACCCTCCCCCCAGCTCATCATGCAAGTCATTCAAAAACAGGGAAAAAAGCAACGGACTTAGTAAACAACCCTGTCTTAAGCCTGACCTAGTCTCAAAACTTTGAGTCAGCCCCTCAAAGCACCAGACGCCAGCTGAAGTGCTCGTATTGTCATTTAATGCTTTAATAATATTTAACATTTTGGTTGATAATCCTAAACAACTCAGTTTATAAAATAATGCACTTCTATCAATTGAATCGAAAGCCGCTGAATAATCGACGAAGAAACAATACAATTTACCTCTTTTTTTAGCCAATCTTAGACTCGCAATAGATGTCAGTGAAAATATATTATCCATTGTTGAATAGCCTTTACGGAATCCCGCCTGAAACTCATTCAAAATCTTGTTTCCTTCCACCCACTGATTGAGTCTATTCAGTATCAAACCCGCGAAAATCTTAAAAAAAGCTGTAAGAAAACTAATTCCTCTGTAGTTGCTCACTTCATCGCTATCACCCTTCTTGAACAACGGAAAAATTATGGAGAACTTGAAACTACTTGGTACTCTACCTAATGTGAAAATAGTATTGAATAACTCTAGTAATTTATCCAACATGACATCTGGAGCATTTTTATAATACTCGAACGGTATTTGATCTTTACCTGGAGCTTTATTATCTTTAACGGATTTCAACACATTTTTCAACTCTTCCATATTAAAATTTACGTCTAAGCTATTATTTACAATGTAATGTTCCGCATATGAACGTGGTAGCGCAAATATTTCAGGGTTAAGAAGGTCTCTGAAATAGTTCATCCAAACCTGAGGACTTATAGAATTATTTACTATTCTAGGTCTTTGTTTTAATTTATTCATAGCCTTCCAAAAATCTTTGGGGCCCGAGGCTGAAGAGATAGTGTTCAAAAGTGCTATCTGATAACTTTGTCGCTTCTCTTTACACAACTTTTTGAATCTATTTTTCTCACATATATACATTCCTCTCGCACAATCATTATTGATTCGTCTGTACAATTTCAAAAGAGATAACACTTTGTTTCGGGCTCTCCAACAATCATTGTCGAACCATTCTTGCTTTCTTATAAACTTTGTTCGACCTTGACCGTTACTGAGAGATAAGCCTACTTCTCGAATTATTTCAGTAAAAGTTTGGCATACCAGCTCAACGTCTTCACCAATACACAAATTATTTATCGATCGCTCTATCTTATCTTTGTACTTTTCTACGCTTACTCTATTCCATGACAATTTCGGAAACAACGGTAAACACTGATAATCCGTAATAAGTGGGCTCTCTACATCTAATGTAACTTCTATTGGCAAATGATCCGAAAACGACTGTGGAATCACTTTAAAATCTACCACATACTTGAAATAATCTATGTAAATCGCTGCAATATCATTGACAGAACTCCCCATACTACCCACAAAGGTCATTTCTCCCTCCCGGTCCCCATCCATTCTTCCATTCAGTATTATATACCCCAGATCAGAACACATATCTAAATATTTACGCCCTCTATTGTTTACAATAATGTCCTTCGATTTTCTTAATTTATTCAGCCTATTGATCGCGTGAGACTCAATATTGGCCTTATCTGGAATTTTTTGTTCTTTACCTATACGTACATTCTTATCACCTAGAACTAAAAATACCTCGTCCGCATTTTGCAATAAAAAATTATTTATCTCTAGAAATTCACTATCCCACTTATTACAGTTGATATAAACAGGAAATATGTTCAGATAATTAGAATTGCCTATTTCAATAAGCACAACATGTTTACCATCTAGATTTTTTAAGTTTAATTTATTTTTGAAAGTGGAAACTTTTTTGATACCCAACAACATACCCCCACTAGCCCGACCATAATGAGAGATCCTCTCTCCATATCGCCATACTGGTTCAAAATCATTAAGATAACCATTAACATATTCTACATCCTCCGCTAGTATATGCGTTTCTGAAAATAAAATAACATCATAATCCGTTATAAAATTTAAAAACTCAGAATTTTTCACCTTTCCTTTTAGTCCACATACATTATAATATAGTATTTTAAGAAGACTTCTCTCGCTTACAACGATGGACTGCTCGTCACATAGCGGTCGAGTAGTGGGAGCTCCCTATACGACTGACTCCTCCTTTAGACGAGATACGAAGTTCGCCAGGTCCACACGCAGCATCGACTTCAGCTTGGCTATTCCATCCTCCTTTCCTGACATCAATTTCATATCCGAAGACCAGTAAAAATTAACTCCTTGAATTTTCAGGAAATCGAAACCCAGCCGAACATCGACGTCTGGCACCAACCTTGAAAGCTCTTTTTTCAGGGCCAAAAGTTTACTGCGCTTCACCCTCACCTCACTAGCATAGTCTCTATGAACCACAATATTGGTATTTTTGAGTTTTTTAACATTTCCAAAAATTTTGTGAATGTCCTCATCCTTTGGAAAATGTGCTATAACTGTCTCTGTACCCTTCCCAAGAAAATGAGCACGGTTCACGTAAATTTCGTCACTTATTCCAAGGATATTAGAACAAAAGTTTTTCACTTTAGCCACACAGCCCTCACCCTGTATATTTTGGATTCCTTTAAAAATTAAATTATTCCTTCTTGAACGGCTTTCTAAATCAATCAGCTTAAGTTCAGTTTTTTCACATACCTTTTCCATCCTTATAAGTTCTTCCCTCAGCTGAGAGTTCTCCCTTTCTAAAGCACATACAAAATGTGTCCCTACATAATGAAAAGAAGTTGATAGAAATCTCTTTTTGAGATTTAAATTTCTATGAGAGAAACTAACAGGTTTACCGAAAAAATGAACAGGTAATTTAGTTCAGATCATTATATGATTGATATGAGAAGAATCAACTTTGTTCGATGGTCAGTTACTGAGATATCGAATTACCAATTATTAAAACAATTTTGAACTTTGATGGGGCTGGGGGGAAAGCCAAAGGGGGATTTTTGGGACTTTTCGAAAAATTTACTTCTAAACGTGTACTATTAATTGGCATATAGTCTTTCCGGTCTCTAATTTGTTCTGACAATAATTATTCTTTATTGGACTGGGCTGGATAGCCAAGTGTCATGCAATGCACAGTGCTGTAGGGTTCGGCGATACGGTGTCCGCTACTATTTCATCACTCACTATGACGCCATAACTTGAACGATAATAATAATTAATAGACACATAATTTTGAAGCTCATTCAATTATCTACAGTTGTTGTAAGGACTACCACTACCAATAACGCAATGTTAGAAAAGATATGATCAGTGGAAATTGATTTTTGTGGCTTGTGGTGAAATTTTTTGTATAAATTAAATTATTACTGACAAACTAGGCTATCTACATGGAAAACGTATATACCATGTTTTTTAAAGAATAGTATTTAGTATCAAATGGGATTTGAATCACAACCATACCTTGATTACTTACCGAGTTGTAAGTTTTTAAGAGCACTGCAGCTCTTGCAATGTTGTGGAGGGGATGGATGGGGCGGGGTGGGGGTTGGGACATTGGTTTTTTCGAGTAAGTACTTTGTATACTAACATCCTGCAAAAATTCCGCTTTTCTTCAATTTGTTACGACACAAAACATTCATTGCCTGGGCATTGCATATAGGCTTACCGAATTTCAGCAATGGTGGCAGTCCTGCTTTCTGTTGAGAATGTTGGAAACTGATAGCTACCCCGTTTCAACAACAGGACTTCCCGACAGAGCTCTCTGGCTACTCTTCACACTACAGTGGCTTTATTATTTGATATAACTATTATGAAGTCACAGTATTCGCACTAAAATCCTTTCGCACAGCCTCCTTTCTATGAGTGGCTTTATTCCCATAGTAAAAATGATTTTTCATTTCATGCGTCCACAGATCACTAGATTTCTTAATTCATTAACTTGAAGACTTGGAGAAAGAGGGTTGAATGAAGCAGTGGGTTAAGGTTTTAAAAACGATTGGCTTGGAATTAATCAAAGATTAATTGCAGCTAACTTAATGCCTATTTCACTTAATACTCCACTTAAACTCAATACTTCACCTCATTCTAATGATATCATATATTTCTTTGATTTAACTTCTCTCAATTCTAGATTTCCTTATTCCTTGTTTTGATCATTTACATTGAAATTTAAACCCCTTTCCAGTCAGAATTATTTAAATACCAGTAAAATAATATTTGATAACTTAGATCACCTCCCGACATACCTCCAACACATACTCCAAATAATGCTGATTTGACAGAGACGACAAATTATCTTGCGATAAACTGCAAAATTTCAAAATTGCAATTTAATTTGCGGAGCATAGGCACAGTAAGTAACAATAATTTTTAGCTAACTCCTGGTCGTTCACGTTGTTAGTAGCCTATGCTGGCTCGTGATAGTACAAGAATAATATTCGCTTGATTAAAGGAAGTTTAATCTCGAAGGAAGAAGTTTCAAAATTATTTCTATGCTCAATAGCTTGCTGATGCCAAAAGTGTTCCACCCAATTGTTTACAGGTCTACAAATAAAGATGTTATTCTAAAGTTATTATTTGAAAAGAGTTTCTTACTGTTCCAAATCTATTTGAAGTTCTTTCTAGAAGACCTTAGCATAAATCGCAAGTGTACTTGAAATTTAAACAAAACTCAAGTCGATTTGAGATGGTTTTCTAAGAAGAGTGTTAATTTTCCAATTTTCTCCTTCTCCCAGAAACGTGGAAACCTTGTGATAGCTGGAGACAAGAAAAAGGAATTCATCACTATATAAACTTATATTTGTTCAGCGACATCTTAGGTGGTCTCTGTGCAGACAGCTCATCCATCATTCAACGCTACTTGACTTCCAGGTGGTCTTCATTTTCAGTTCACTGGAAAAACTTTCAGTCTATATCGATTTACCAAGAATATTGGGATTCGCTTCAACTCGAGAGTGAAACATAAGAACTCATTTCTTCAAAGTTGATAAGATACTATACGCGAGAGATAATAAACAGCTATTTAACACAACAGAAAACATCGACTGAATAACCTTTTGCAGTTGATCATTGACTTCATTCACATATTCTACAATAGAAAAGTGCTGAAGGCAAAGCTAGGACACATCTGCTCTCACTCAATCAGGAATAACTATGGCACTGAGATGCAAATAGATTTCCGAAATTTCAAGTACAAAATAACAAAATCATTTCAATAGATACAGCAGGAGCACATCTTCAAAAATTGACTGATTACATTCATTCGTATTCATTTAAGGTAATTTGAGCAGTCGAAGTGGTTGATTTATATGGTAGAATACAAAACTTCAATGAAAAATATCAATCTAATATTAATCAAGTCACTGGATTGTTCATGTTGTCATGGCATGGAAAACATTACAGGTGAATAATAGTTCGCTTTCTATTTATATTCTCCCCAGTTTCTGTGAAAATTCTGATAATCTTTTACAACACAGTCATGACGATGGGGTGAATAGGGGGAAATGATGAGAGCGGTACACATGCACACCTATACTAAGCTTTTTCAGAAAAAGAGGTATTCTTGCAATGAGTGTGCGAACTGTGCACACGCGCTCGCATGTGCCTACATGTTTCTGCTCGATTGCCCAGAGGCCTGCGATTTCAGCTCAAACACCAACACCAACACACCAGCTGTAGTCAACTCACCGCTCACCGGGCGCGCTATGAAAAAAGGTTTTATCGCACCCTGGAGTCAGTGCAAGTGTTGAGCCCAGATTAAGTGACTACAACACTCCAGATAGCTTGAAAGCGACGCTGAATTTTATTTTGTTATCTTTTGGAGCGCGATAGAGAAAATCACCAAAGTCTAATGCTAGAATTCTCGATTACGAGCAATGCTGGTCGAATGTATTTAACATGATTTTTCCGAACGTATTCAAGAATAGAATTATTAATTTTTCCCCCAGATGTAAAAGCGTGAAACTTGATATCAGATATATCGGTAAAAGTCTACAGATATCATCATTCAACTGAAATAAGCTCATTTATCGAATAGCTGAAGATTAGACTTATTGGTGGAATCTATCATCTAGGTTAGGAGTTTCCAAACTTTCCCTTACCGCGCCACCTTCTGTTGAAATAAAAATCTCTCACGCCTCCATACATAGTAGATTGTATGATTATACAAAACAAATAAGTCTTACATTGAAAACAAAACATTTCACTGTCACAAGATAATAAGAAGAATAAGAGTTGAAGATTCAAAGTCCAAGTAAAGTTGACTGCTATTAGGAAAATGAGTTGGTGAGATGGATTAACTTCAATTTTCTAAATTAGTTTCCCTATTCTACAAGACTCTAGCAACATCAAGTTTGTTAGAATACTTGGTTTTTATAGCCGCAAGTGTTGAAAATGATTTTTCACTTGAGAAAGTGCTTGAAGAAGGCAAATATAATTTGATAGCTTCTTGGGATACACATGAATAGACTATGAAATATTTATTAAAAAATGATGATTTGTCCAGTTTGTCAAACTCATATTTGGCAGAGCAATACTTATATCGCATCGGTTCTAATACTTACTGGCGTCGATATCGACAGTCCGGTATTGTATCAGAAATACAACATAATTTTTACACAAAAATTTAATGAATATGGAATTTATAACTTAATACTCTTACTGAAAATCCAAAATCTGAGAGCTAAAATCTACAAGTCATTTGTTAAAAATAGTGTAGATCAGCTCAGATTCTTGAAATTTGTAGCTTGTCATGCGCCCCCCCCCCCCCACCCACCTCACAATACTTGTTATCATGCCTCCAAGGGGATGCGCTCCTAGTATAGAAGCCCCTGATCTAGTTTCTATCATTAAAATTCATCCATCAGTAAAAATGACTGATTTTCAACTGGAAATTATCTGTATAGTGAATCATAATTTTTAATGAAACAGAGTTAATTATGTGAGGAGCCCAATGATTGAAAATAAGTGTTATTGCCGTTTTAAATTGGGACACTAAAGCTTTAAAGAACTGAAAGTTATTGGAAACTCCATGGAAAATCTGTTTATGCTATTATCATTATTGTCATCAGTTCTTGTAACTTTGGAGTGATGATTGATAAAGTGGTAGTGACGCTTGAAAGTTTGTTTTTATAGAAAGATTTAGGATGAAAATTGCAGACATCAAAAGTGCTCGTTGGTTTTGTGCTAATAATTCAAGTGTTGCTAACGATGGAGAATGATGGAGAGTCATGGAGAGTCATGGAGAGTCATGGAGAGTCATGGAGAGTCATAGAGAGTCATGGATAGTCATGATAGTCATGATAGTCATGATAGTCATGATAGTCATGATAGTCATGATAGTCATAATTATTGTCGTTCATAGATTCAACACAGCCTATAGTAGTTTGAATTTTCAATGTGTTCTGCTGGCACAGTGGATTGCATGCTCGCTTCTCACGCCCTGGATTCAATTCTCTGTAGGCCAAAAATTTCCTTAAAAAATGTCGTATTTGTAAAAGAGAAACTCCAAACTGGATTCCCGGGCAATACCGGATGAAATGCTTGTATCAAATAATTGAAAGATTAAGAAGAAGAACAAGAGAAAACTAATCTTTCATCTCTAGTGTATTTTATTTTAATTTTCGAGCAATTTACAACTTTGAGGGGAGCTAGAGGGGATGGGCCCCCCTCGATGATGAAATTCTGGCAATAACTTCTTTGGTGTGCTAGTAAAGTAAATAGAAAAACTCAATTAATTCTTTTTCTAACCTATATTTTGGAACTTAATTTGAATGGACTGCTGGCTTCATGGTAACGTAACCTTAGCATAATGGGACGCGCGCCCTCCCTTCACCACGCTTTATCTCATCAATCATACGGTAAAAATCCAAACAACCAAACTTGTAGAAAATTTATTCATATTTTAGTATATTGCTAGGGTTCATTCCAGGTTGAGCTCGATCCCGCATAAAAAATGCTAAAAAAAAAAATTAATTTTTCTATTCGCAATGCCCCGGACTTCAACAGAGCTTGACGATACCCAAAATAGCTTCCTGAAACTAGCTCAATATAAATTAACGTCTACTAACACTTAACTATATTTTTTATTAAAATAAATAAAGAAATAGAAGGAGTTTTGGAGTTGGGTACAATCAACCTCTGAAAAAGCAAGCTTATCACTATATATATATATATTATACATAAATATATATGCATATATACATATAATATATACATACATATATTACATGATGCTCTATTATGTTCTGTTTAGGACTAGTGTAGGGAGGTTATCTGCGGCAGACTGTTAGACAATAATCCCTCAACAAAGCAATGGAATCTTACAATAAGATCAATGAAGGTATCCTTCTTACTGCAAGTAGGCCTTATGTATTATAATCTAGTTCTTTTATCTACCCCTCTTCGCCTTTTTGTTGATTTTTTTTAATTTTCAATTTTATATCATTCACTAATTCCTCTATTCTATCATTACTCAAATCTTTATATAACCCTTTACATATATCTGTTCCTGCTTCTTTCTCTAATCATTCCTCTCTTAATCTTCTACACCATTCATTTTCATTAATTTCACTAATTGTTTCCTCATTCCTATCCTCTATATTTATTATAGATGTTATTATTAATATATATAATATATTATAGTATATATTTAATATTATATATATTTAAAGCCTTTGATACTTATTTCTATGTAGGACTAATGAATGTTTGTGAAAAACAAATAAGGAATATGACAATTAAAGGGGAAATTATTAATTGTGATTTGTTACTAATTCCAATTCATGAAAATAGCCATTGGTCTCTAGTAATTGTGGATATGAAGGAGAAATATTATTGGTGTGTTTATATATATCTTATAATATTGGTTAATATATATATTATATATTATATTAATATATTATAATATAAAAATTTAGAAGGATATTATATATAATATTATACAGGGTGGGGGAAATGTTTGGAAACGGCTTAATATTTCATATACAAAGGTGATTTTGCGGTAGGTATGATTGAGGATCCTACTCAAATTGAAAATACTATTTTACTGTGACTTTAAAAATCTGGTCCGCCATCTTGGAACCGCCATTTTGAATGTAACTTTTTTTTTTAAATAGGAAGGGGGTCATGCGATACATGATTTCAATACGGAATTTTAAGACAAAATGAATGCCGAAAACCGCACATCGATATGTCAACCCGTTTCGGAGATATTTACATTATTAATCGATACCATGAAAAGCAGAAATGAAATAAATAAGTACATTAAAATCTTACCTATCAAATTTTTTGTTAATAGTGTTTGCTAATAAACATTAAAACCCAATTATTTTAATAAATGTTCAAACTGTTTTCCTTCAGCTGTTTGACAATGTGCTAATCTTAAATAATAGCCATCAAGCACATTTTGAATCATTTCGCGTGATGAACATCTGACTCTGGATATCATAATATCAACAATAATCATGATATCAACCTAAAATCATCTGTAATAATCCAACTGATTTAATGAATTATTTTTCAATCATGAAGTAGTGAGTGTGTTTAAAGTCGTTCGCAATGGCATTTTTAAATGAAACCGAGAGAATAACTTTGTTAATGATGCGCGGCTATGGAGATAGAGTACGGTCTTACCAAGAAGTTTCTGATTTATTTAACGAAACATTTCCCAACAGAAATCCAATTAGTAAAAGTGTTGTTTTTAAGACAGTAAAGCGGTTTCAAGAAACGGGCAAAGTGACTGATCGTGCTCGCACTGGAAGAACAAATACTGCCACCAACAATGAAAAATCTTTAGAGGTAATGCAATCATTTGTTGAAGATCCGCATACATCAACTAGAAGCGTTGCCAAGGAACATGGTATGTCTACTCGTTCTGTCAGAAAAGTTCTTAAGGAATCTCATTTCCATCCGTTTAAGCTTCATGTATTACAAGAACTGAATGAGGATGATTTCGACCGCCGGGTAGAGTTTTGTGACATAATGATGAACAAGTATGACAATGATCCAAACTTCTTTAATAATGTAGTATTTTCGGATGAAGCTACGTTCATGCTTAACGGCAATGTAAATAAGCAAAACTATCGTTTCTGGACCGATGTCAACCCATACTGGATGAAGGAGGGTCATACACAGTATCCTGAAAAATTAAACGTATGGGCTGGTATGGTAAATGGTCACATTGTAGGACCATTTATTATCGAGAATAATTTAACAGGTGCCATTTACGAGAACATGTTAATAAATTTGATCGTTCCAGCCATCCAGAACATCAACGGACAAGAGTTACATAACTTGTGGTTTCAACAAGATGGGGCGCCCCCTCATTATGCATTAGGAGTGCGGGATATATTGAACCAAACATTTCCCCAACGCTGGATAGGTCGTAGAGGTGCAATAGAGTGGCCCGCTAGGTCACCTGACCTCTCTCCACTTGATTATTTCTTTTGGGGCTACATGAAAGACAATGTGTACAAAAAGAAACCAGCAACAATTAATGAACTGAGAGAATGTATAACTGAAGTGGCTAACAGAATTCCACACGAAATGATTCAAAATGTGCTTGATGGCTATTATTTAAGATTAGCACATTGTCAAACAGCTGAAGGAAAACAGTTTGAACATTTATTAAAATAATTGGGTTTTAATGTTTATTAGCAAACACTATTAACAAAAAATTTGATAGGTAAGATTTTAATGTACTTATTTATTTCATTTCTGCTTTTCATGGTATCGATTAATAATGTAAATATCTCCGAAACGGGTTGACATATCGATGTGCGGTTTTCGGCATTCATTTTGTCTTAAAATTCCGTATTGAAATCATGTATCGCATGACCCCCTTCCTATTTAAAAAAAAAAGTTACATTCAAAATGGCGGTTCCAAGATGGCGGACCAGATTTTTAAAGTCACAGTAAAATAGTATTTTCAATTTGAGTAGGATCCTCAATCATACCTACCGCAAAATCACCTTTGTATATGAAATATTAAGCCGTTTCCAAACATTTCCCCCACCCTGTATATACTGAAGAGCTGCAAATAAGTGGACCCTAAGCTAGATTTGAAATAATGTGTACTTACGTCTATTGCTTGGCAAGAAACTCCAAATAATACACAAGAGTTCAACAACAGCAGTGCCAGTTTATTAAACATGAAGATTCAGAGAATATGGCTCTTTTATTTCTGATGATGCCCACACGAGTCTGAGACTTGTGCGTGGGTAATGATTTGAATGATAACACTTATAGATGCCAGACGGAGGAGAGGGATTCGAACCCACGACCGTTGAAACAACAGCAAGTTGAAGCTGTGACGCTGCGCTAAGCGGCCCGTCTAGATTGACTCAGTAGTCAGAATGTGACAAAATTAATAGTTAATTAATTTCTTTTGAGATATTCAGATTTCAAATAGTTCTTTATATTTTTGAACAATCATAAATTGAATTTATTTGTGGGAGGAATCAGACCTAAGGGTCACGTTTATTTGAACAGTCCGTACAAGACTGTGCATGAATCATACTTGTCAAACACACGTTCTATATCGTGGGGCTATTATTTGACGAAATTATATTTTTCATGCACTTGAACGATTTTTGCAAATGCCACCTTTTTATTTCAAGCTCACGGACTCACTGATATGGTGTCTTCTTTCCTTGAACGGGCAGTATGGACCTCATGGAAATCGTCTCGTGGCCTTCGGGTACAATTTGACTACGAAGTGGCGTTTTTTATCGTTGTTTCACAATAATGACTTTAAAACGTATAATTTAATGTTCAACACTCGGAGGAACATTTAATATATTCACACCTTAATTCCATCTAACCTACAAGTGCGCGGTTTATAGGGTTGGGTTTATTGGTTTACCAATAATAATTGGAGGGTTATAACGTGAGTACACAAATTCCATTCATTATAATCCATTCTTAATGCATTAGTTATAATTTTTAGGGTGTTGTTTTATTGTTTCGAACTGTGTGTTGCCGGATATTTTTATCATGAATTACATTAGCGTATCTAGTGGCTTTACTGAGCTTGAAATACAATAATAGAATGTAGAATAATTAAATACAGAATTTGTTGATTGTTATACTAGGATAATATCAGTAATTTAAACGTATTTATTTCGCCTTTGAAAGTTTTAATTTTCGCTCCAAGTGACATTATCATTACCAAACAATTCGCTGATTGAGCGAAGTTATTATTTGAATTACATCTAGTCAATATTCCAGTTTAGTTTCTTCTTTCAAACTATGGGAAGAGGCTTGTTCAGCCCAAAATATTCCCTCACAATATGTATTATAATATAAGGTTTCAATGATGTATGATGCACAGGAAACAATTTATATACATTGAATATGTTGAATAGCGCATACGATGAGGTCGCTGACTCTTCATCCCTATTTTAGAATGCCAGAAGAAAGTTCTTTGCCAAATTTCAGGAAATTAGTTTTCATTCCGATGTTTGGCATTTTAACGCCTTTACTATAATGTATATTAACAAGAATTGAACAAGTTTGATATGGAATTGAGAGTAGTTTTGGTCATTCCTAAAGGTTCGATTTCCGTTCTAGCCTAACAATTTTTTTTCATTCACGTAATTATCTACGTGCAAGTCTCGGAGTTATGTATTTATCTGCAAAAATCACTATTCTTTACTATTAACACGAATTATTCACGTCAACAAGATTGAAGGCTCTTTAAAACTTACTTATCGAGTAATGTGAGCATTCTCGAGAAGCAGCTTCTCAACTTGACTGGAACTTTTCCCAGAGTTTCTCGAATTGGGGAATATTTGAGGCCATTGAGCTGATACTATTGTATTGTCTGAAGAGTTTTCCAGTTTTTGAGAGCAGTTAGACCCGTCTTGATAATAAAGTATTTTTAATCTTATACAGTAGTAGATATTGGAGCGACTTGATTCATATTCCGATTTGAAACTCAGTTTCTTTGTAATAATTCCCTGAAAAAAGATGATATGAAAATTTTTAAAGTAAAAAAGAAGTAACAAGCATATATTCATTCGAAAACCTGACTTAATAATTGGAATAAGAACTATGTAATAATTTCAGTATGTAACATAAATAATCATTACAAAAAGAATGTTACTATCAAGGATTCATATCGAATTGCAGGTGAATTACCATCTCCAGAATACGAAAAATTTATCCATTATGAGGTCTGATATTCTAAAAAATTATAGATGAGAACGAACTCCAGTAAATGATTGCGTTTTATATGACATATAAAATCTCAAAATAAATTACTGGTGGTCATTTAACACCAGCAATTCAGTGCCCAGCCATTTTTTCTTCCAAAACCTGAGTTAACACAAATGAAATCAAAAGTAAAATCTCAGGACATCAGTCAATGCTAACTTACTCGTAGAAAAAAGTTTTGGAGAAGGATAGCACCAGAGAAAAAGGTCTATGCAATCAAAAGTTTTTTTCAACACTTTAGCTTGACAATATATTATCAATTTTTCATTCTGAACGGAGCGATCACGTACAATACTGCTCAACTAATTATCAACGAGCCTAAGAATGATATTGGGGTTTGAAAAATTTATTTCCAAGTTGAACGCCTGCTCAGAGTCAACGTAGTTCGTACTTGTGCCGCCGCCACCATGCGGCGCTAGTGTAGTGCGTCGTTTCCTCTGTTGTAGTTGGTCAGTCGTTCAGTGCTCTTCCGCTCGTTGACAGCTGTATAGGCACCGTGCTTTACTCGTGGTTCCGTCATCATGGTTTACAAGAATACTATCATGGAAGGCACGGTCAAATTTCGTGATGGAAAAAAGGTGGGCTTTCTCTTGATCAGATTCTATCACGAGGAGAATTCGAACCAGCTAATTGTAGCGCAGTAGTCAAACAAAAAATACAAATAAATTTCCCGCGTTTAAACCTTTTAAATTATATGGAAATTAAGTTCAGAAAGTTTTCTACATTGAAGAGAAGATTCAGCATCTTTATCCAAGAATATCTCGTGCTCTGTTCAAGTGATATCTTTCTATAAAAACGTGTTGTATGAAAATGAGTGGAAAGTTTTTATATTGCATTAGAGCCTTTCCACCTTTATCCGTAAATTTATTTATCCGTGATCGCATAACTTGATGAAAATGTTCTTGCAAATAACAAAAAGTAAATAATTTTTAAGATGAAAATGCTAAATGAGAATAATATAACTGGCTTATGAAACTAACCACGTATTTCACATTAAATAAATTTGAAGGTATTTCAATATCTGAAAAGTTATCTACTTGAACTCACTCTCTTTTACCATCATTCAATACTATAGAGGCTCAAAATTATGAATATCAAATTTATAGAAAATTAAACTAATAATTAAAAAAAGAAATATGATAACCTCAATCATGCCTTCTACTAGGTTGCTTGATAATATTTGAATGCAAATACAATCACAATCAATACATAATTGAAATTCAATGAAGATATATGAAACAATAAAATATAATAAACTATTGAATAAAGCTAGTAAGAGCAAAGTGATAAATATTCTGAACACTGCTCACAAAATAATAGAAAAATCAATTAGTTCATATAAGCTGAAAATAAAGTGAAATAACAATAACTATGGTTAAAAACTTGACAAAAATTGGATTTGGAGATCAAATATAAATTTATGTGAGATTCATATAAGTATTTTTGTAACATGCAATATTCAAATATTTATTATTAAAAATTAACCAAACAACCAACCAATTTTTCCGGTAACTGTCATTTTCCTGGATCTCCGTTTTTATAAGTGCCTGCATACATTTTATTACTTGATCTATTATGAGTAATTGTTTTTTTTACAATTCAATCTCATAAATATCTATTTCCTCGAACGTTATTCAAGATATCGCATAATAGTTGATTGAGTAATGATAAGAACCGACTATTCAACAAACATTCACATCACTATCTACTACAACCAATACTTTTCAAAATCCTTTTTTCGCAAGGAAGGTCAGAAATCTGAAGCATCCAAGGCTAACAAATAATTTTACTTGAGCTGTTCAAATCTGTATTCAAGCTCTCCTTACTTTACTGGATCTATAAGATTTAGTAATCAACTGAGGTCTTTATAAAATAATTTATATGCGATTCTCAGGGATTCCCTTGGTTATTTCAGTGATCCGAAATTTCGAATATCTTTGAAAAAGAGTAAGGAGATAAAGCTGTAGAACCAGAGTGAGAGAAAGAGTCGATCTGAATGTTATCATTATTCAGTAGTTTAAGTAATCCGTATGGACGGGTGAATACGCCCACCGGTTCTGGAATGTGAAACTGTGGAGGAGGGAGGGTGTCACAGGGGGCTCGATAGAGCGAGTCTCTCCTCCAACTTGTCATAATAAAGAGGGCTCCTAAGTCTTGATCAGATGCCTTTCACCCACCCGACCAATGGCGCTTTCTCCTGTCCCCAGTCGCGGCGAGTTTCCGCTGCTTGGCAGAGAAAGGAAATTTGTATTATAATTCACGTTATCTCGGGAGCTGAAGCGAGCGCAGTTCTCTCTCTATCGAAGCAGAAGCGGAGATAGAAGCTACAAAAGAGAGCGCAACTGAAAAAGAGTGAGAGCATGATTGAACGTGTGACGAGGGTCGCAAATACTAAATTCAGGATTCGAAATTGAGTTATACCCTATGGAAACTACGTGGAGGGGAATGATAATCTAGTATCGATCAGTTTTATTGCTTATCATTTTTGTGCGTAAAATGTGAACAGGCACTCTATGTTATCACATTCGATAGTGAGGTTATGACATAATGATATTCGCATTTCAATTCCAACATTCAGAAATTCAACTGGAAGTCGTTTGTGGAAGAAAGCGATGAGTTTTCTGGTACAGAGTGAATTTATGTAGAATATTTCATCATGTTTTATGTTTCATGTTTTGAAAAGTTTTCAGATTCAGTTCATGAATTTGTTGATAATGTAGTTTACTCCCACTTCAACAAACGTACATTCCAGTCTGACTAAAAATTATATTGCCTATCCACGTTCTTCAATTTGCTGGGATAAATGGAATTGAATGCTCTATCTACTTTTCAGTAACTGAATACACAAACATTACGAAAGATTACACTAAACTTATAAATGCAGTGAACGATGTTTCGAGATATCCTAAATGATAGTTGATCATCAATATTACACGTTTATCAGAGAATAGGGTTCATAACAATAATTCATCTATTTGCATCTATTTTGACTGCATGACTCTGCACGTAATTGATGATTTATGTTATCACATTCGTGCGATGTTATTCTCTATTTTTATAAAGCTATAAAAATAACCAAATCAATATATCAACATTCAGGATTCGAGTGTTTCATTTATCAACGTGGTCATTGTGATGAATTTTGTCAAAGGAACTGGTAACAGAAAAAATAGCAAGAAAGTCACGATGATTTGTTGGAGGCAGCTAGAGATGGAATAAAACAACGACTCACTTTTTCGCAATGCTGTTGGATTGAAGCATCCCATGTGAATAAAAACTGACAAGAGCTCTTTGGAGAATCCAATTCAATGGGAAGAATAAAGATTCTGACCAGAATACAGGAAAAGCATTCCTTCTCACTATAGCAACTTTAAGAAATTTATGATTGCCATTACAAATGAAATTGTCATCGGATTGTCATGTGATTTGTAATTGTCAATGTCATCAGAAAAAATGTGATTGCCATCAATCATAGTTCATGCCATATTTTTCCACATATACTTTAATATAGTATTGACTATATTTCATCAAATGCTTAGTATATTGCTCAATACTATAGATCTTAGTCGCTGACTAGAATATTTTATTCACATTCGTTTCATAGCAGTTATAAAAGTCAACAGAAATCAGCATCCGTATAATTCGCTTCTGAATTCAAATCCCTATGACCGCATGATATAGACTCCATTTTCATAGACTAGACTGATACTTTATAGTATTGTTATGCGTTCTATCACTAAAATAATGTTGGCAACATTTAAAATTAACATTCGAACTCTATTTACACAAATTACTTACAACTTGCACTAACCACTTATGTCACACAAGAAAAGCTTATAAGAAACGAATAGATCAAAAACGTTTAGCTAATAATGAATTTACTATAATATCACTGTACAAAAACTAATTACTAACTGCCAATCAATAATTTAATAAATAACTATCCAATAAACCGCTTAATAATGTAAAAAGAAATTTCTAAAAAGCAGTTGAACACTCAATAAATAAATGAAACTTTTACAAAGCACAGTTTGTCACTGTAATTGATAATATGTCATATAAATAGCACTACGTATGTGCACACTTGTATAATCTGTAAAGGAAGTCTGCCACTATGTCACTTTATCACACTTACGTTTGAATCAGAACTGAACTACTGTTTACAAGGACTGCTCTTATATACTGTTTGAAAGTATTCCAGAAAGTTCTGGAAACTGATAACATAATCTGGAATATTATGACAAATTCTCTTAAATCCTAGTAATACATTTGACACATGAGGGTGAACAAGAAACAGTGATGGAGGAAGAGAGACAAAGAAGATAAACAACCAATGTTTTGAATAATCGGAAGCACTTGTTAACATAACAAGAAACGTAGAATAATGATTTTCTTCTTCATTACTTTCCTAACAGTATAAATCTTTTATTAGAACTGATTACCCCAAGCACTGGATATGATGCGTTAATTAAAATGGATGGATTCGTGTCAAGAATCGTTTAAAGTTGAGTTCAAAGACGAATTTGAACTTGAATTTCGATCAAATTTTAATTTGTCGTCAAGAAAACTGTTCTATTGTCAAACAATAGCGAATTTCTTATCATAGGAAACTGAATACTTTGTTGAAAATATTTATCTTGAATGTAAGAAGCAACGTTTTCTTCGCTATTTTCGCTATTTCTGACAAGTTTTTAGTCAATTCAATTCATTTATCAATATTCATCATGAACTGAATTTGTTCCATGACTTATGATTGCATAAAGATGCAATATTAGAATATTCCAGTGGAATTCATTGGGATTTTTAATTTTCATTTGACTGCATGGAGAACAAACATGCGCACACGTCTCTCACAAAAAGTGATAATCAGTTTGTGTGATAGATTATAGATATCGCACTGAAAGCTTTAACACTTTCAGATCTATTGTGATCCTTTTCAATTTGGAATATGCGTTCCGTTGATGAGGCTTTAGTCAGACCTGAAATCTTGAGTAGACTAACTGAATAGTCTGATCTTGTATAAATCAGGGATACAGTGGTTGGAATGATTAAGTCGTCCATCCTCCATCACAAGTAAGCCGAATCGATATGAAGCGAATGTGATTTGTCTAGTATGAAGTACTGATATGGGATAAACGATATTCGCTCGGATCAATCTGCAATTCTATTACCACCGTAAAGAGTGGATTCGCATGATTGCTGAATAAGTTGAAAGATAGAAAGCGGACGTTCCATTCATATATTTGAAATCAGAATCGAATCTTATTATTAGTCTGAAATGGAACATTCCCTAATATCTTTCCAACAGGATACATCAAAATGATCTTGTGAAAATATCCTGCTTACCTAGATTGAAATTGAAATGAACTGGATTACAATTTTAAACTGCAATTAACTCAAACCTGTTTAATGATTTACATGATTCGTAATCGGATCCAGTAATCCCGTATTCGGTGAGAGGGGGGGGGGGAGTTTGGGGGTTATAGCCCCTCTCCCCTTTGGTGATGACCAAGCACTAGATATGATGCGTTAATTAAAATGGATGGATTCGTGTCAAGAATCGTTTAAAATTGTGTTTCTTTATGTATAAATGCTGAATTGATTTCAACTTTGAGTTCAACAATTGATAGTACTGTGTTATTGCTATTTCATTTTATCGGTTCAATACTTTAAATTGCCTCATTTTATCGATTCAATACTTCAAATTGCCTCTAAACTGATGGTTTATATCATTTATATTGTCTAATTCATTCGCATTATTATTATTCAATTCACAGAATAATGAAAATATAATAATTCCTCAGAATTTATTCATTTCCTACTATTCCTGTTCAACAGAATCATTGTTCTTTACTGTTTGACGTAATTGATGAAAATGAATGTTTTATCAATGTTACTGTTAACAATCCAAGTGCAGATGCAGACAGCAACACAGCATAAATGTAACCACCGGTGGTAGCCTATACCAGAATCTATCTCTCTGGCTATTACCGAATTAATATTCTGTATGGAGTAATGAGGTTGATGAGGCTAATCGAACGTAATGAAACTTACAACAAAGTTCTAAGTGGAGAGTTATAAAGCTGGTCGGATTAATTACATCAAACAATGGACATTCAAACTTGAACCATAACTTTGCCCCTTTCCCTTTATTATTGAATTAATTCTTGCTGTGACATAGACTCGTTTGTTTGGTAGTAGACTCGTTGGACATCTCCCGCACGTAGACACCACACCTGATTAACAATTCATTACTATTTAATAACACCAACTGCCATTGTAAAATTCGTAGGGCGAGTCCCGTTTACTGTATATCCCATGCTCACGATCCTGAATAACCTCTAAACGAAATCGATTAAAAAAATGATAGAAAATAGATTTATGAACGCTACCTTCCTAAATTTTGATGTATTATTGTAGCTTATCTCTGATAAGATTCATCTAATAGCAATGAAATCATCTTGGAAGGGAATCTCAAAGGAAGTGAAACTTCACAATTTGCAATTATTCTTATAGGATATTATGAAGAAATAAGTCGAACGTCCAAGTTTGTAACAAGCTAGGTGAGGACAGCACATTCTATTGGATAATCTTCCAGAATTTATCATACCTGAACTGCATTTTGTTCAAAAGTGAGGATTTTTTGTTGATTGTTGTGATATAGCAGTGGTAAATGGCCAAGGGCGCTCACTCTTGAATCTTTTCTGGTCCTCATGCGAAGCTGAAAGGCACTCCAAATGCTGGGGAGCCTCATAATATAACTCAAACCGAGTGTCGAGGACTTTTTCGCCCTCAAAGGTCCTACTTGCTTTCGCTTTTGCTTTCCCACTATTCACAAAAAATGTATGCAAATCGTGGGCCGTTCGAGAAAATAAAAAAATCAAGGTAGTTTTTGTAAGCTATCTTTTCATAAAGCAAGTTAATCAATTATGGAAATGATTTTCTCCGCTAATGAATTGAAAGCAGATGAATACAGACCGAGAACTCGAAGTATCGTTCCATGATTATTCATTACATAAACAGAATTGTGGAAACTGTTCAATTGAACCAATAGAAAATGAGACAGCTCAAAATTACAGAGTGTAATTTTCTTAATTATTCGGTACGGTACATTCAATAATTAATTTGTAAAAACTAGTTGAAAAGTCGTGAAATAAAAATCAATTAACTATTGTCAATGTCTTTTTTTGAGAAAAGATTCAGTTCTTTCCGTAATTGATATCAGATAGATGATTTTTATTGTAGGCTATGAATTATAACAAGGCAATACAAAAGCGAGAAAGTGATTAGCCACGGACTGTGCCAGGTCAGATAAGATAAGACAGGGCTCTTTTCGGAAGTGTGACCGCTTTGGTTTAGCCAGCAAGAAAGGCTTTGTTATCTGTTGTGGAATCACTTCCCAGTGGTTCGGAGCCCACCTAAAACTGTAGGTCCAAATCATCATTCATCTCATTACCCATACACAACTCTCAGACCTATGCGGACTTCATGATCCAAAAAAAAATTAGAAGTAATTATTTTCTATTCAGCTTGGTCTATAACCTGAAGAAGTGATCATAAAATTAGACGATTGAGAAGGATATTTCGGTACAATCACTTAGCTGACTTTAGAAGAATACTATCAATATCTTACGGTTCCAATCCCATTAAAAGTCATATGGTTCATCAATTAAACTCATTAGGAATACGCTTTCGTGAAATCAGTGCTATCGATTTGTGAACTGCTGATGTGAATGTGGACCTTTTTGCAGTAAATTCTTAGTAATCGACAATTATTTTGAAAGCTTGTATCCAATCATAATTTCCAGCACATGACGTTCCACAAACTTGAAATAACTGGAGCCAATATACAACATTTTGTTCGTCCCCCTCAAAATATTATAAGTAGAAGGAAAACTTATACGTCCAAAAGAAGATACTTCATCTGGGATTGCGATTTTTGTAAGGGGTCAAAATTTATTGATCTGTGATGGAGAGGGATCAAAAGTCAAGATAAAACACGAACTTTCTTGGGTCACAGCCCAAAGTCCCTTCAAAAAGATTGGAAATGTTCCCTGAATCATTGAATTGAGTATATCGAATAATAACTCACTGAACAAAAAAGGGTCTACGGAAAAAGTCTTTTGAACGATTCTTTTGGGAGATTCAAGAGGAAATAGGAATTCGTAAGCTATTGTTCTAACCCAGACAGTCAAAGTGAAGCATCACTTCATCTACAAATGGATGTGGTTGCGCAATGTTTCTCGTTGGCTGACCGGAAAAATATAAGAAATTCAAAATATAAATTTCACATGAAAAGTTAATATTAACAACGCAGTTCGTCATGGAACAAGAAATCCAGGAATAAGAAATTCGTTTAATGTTTAACTTCTCTAATATTGGTTCTTGTTCGAAAACATAAATTGGTTCTAAGCTTTCAAGGATTGAGCTTTAAATATGGGTTCTTCATGATATTAGTGTTAAGAAACCGTAGACTAATAAAAAATGTATTTCCTTCAAAAGATTGAGTGATCAATAGTAAGGTACTTGAAGGTTTCTTGATTACAATACGATTCTTGATAATTCAGAAGTTATGATGTTGAAGATCCATCTTGTTTCCACTAATATGTAATATAAACTTAAAAAAAACTTTTAAGTGGAAATTAACTCACGTTATGGCGTGACGGCCGTCTCACTCTGTTGTCAAGAGTGCGTCTTTTGATTTGAGTGCGTCTGACGATGCTCTTGACAACAGAGTGAGACGGCCGTCACGTCATAACGTGAATTAATTTCCACTTAAAAGTGTTTTTTAAGTTTATATTACAATTCAGAAGTCTATTGAATGCCTTTCACCAAAAGATATTCTACTAATGTCCACTGTTATTGTTAAAACGAATTTGGAAAAGTGGTCATAAGAATTGGCTCATTTTAAACTTTTTATACAACAATATCTCTAATCCATCGAGGCTGGAATAAGAACACATTTTTTATAATAAAGTGATTGTTTTGGAAGCTTAGTATGGATAAAATATATTCATTATTACAATATCTTTCAAAAATTAATATTAATAATCGTATGTTATCTGGAGAGGGTTGAAGAATTACTAACTTGATCAATTCAATCAACAAACAATTTAAAAAAACTGACAAAAAAAATATACGGAAACATAATTTATTAATTTCTAATTCCTCAAAGTGCTATTCATTTATACTGAAGAATTCCGCAATGACGGATTTTGACAATAGCATTGAATAGCTGATGGAAATCGACGAGTGCTACTGTACAAAAATATCAGTCACCACCGGGAATTGAACCACGGACCTCCTATTTGGCGGTCGGGCGCCATAGCCAATAGACTATAGTGACCCTTCTGCACAGCGGCACTCATTTTAAACTTGGTCATATCGGCTCGTATATCACAAGATAGTTTGAAGTAACTGACAAATATACAGAAACAGAATTTATTAATTTCGAATTTCTCAAAGCGGTGGTGACTGATATTTTTGTATAGTAGCATTCATCGATTTCCATCAGCTATTTAATGCTGTTGTCAATATCTGCCATTGCGGAACTCTCCAGTATGAATTAATGGCACTTTGGGGAATTCGAAATTAATAAATAATTATTATTATATAGTCAAATAGTTTTCGGTTTCTTATTTTTGATAATTGATATTGACGTTGTGTGAAGTTAATTATCTTCTTTTGTCATGTGATCTGCTCTTATTTAGTCAGTGGCCAGTCAGATCTACTTATATCGTCAAATCAAATTTGATCAGTTCGATGTAATTCCAAATTTTGCTATTCATCACTTTATTCTAACTGGTAATCTCCTTTATGCGGGATGAAACTCTGAACTGGAGAAACGTTGTGAACATAATTTAGATTTACAGATAGATTGCCTCTATTCAGGAAAGAAAGAGTAAGAGATTGACCATTTGCAAAAAGCTCTTATTCGAAGGAGGTATCCATTAGTCTGAGAGTAATTGAACTGGACAGAATACAACCAGTAGTAATTAACTTTGGGCTCACTCCTTCACGCTGACTATCTTCTTCCATCTGAAGGTGTTTCCATTTACAGAGACTGCTCCCAGCTTTTTAGATTCAAGTAAATAATCAACTTCAACTATGAATATTTCAAGGAATTTTCATAGATAATTTAATCAAGCCACCAAATTTTTCCCAATTGAATGAAATCCATGTCGTATCACTTGGAAATTTGAACCCGTGACATTATAACCAAAGCTTCAAAACATTACAACAATAATATTTAGACCTTCACGAAATCATCCTCTTTATCTCCTGCTAAATGTCAAAGAAAAACTTTCAGATTTGAGTTATCTTGATTATTATTTCAATGATGAGCGGGTTTGACCATCTTTTTTCATATGGTTGATCACACTCGAAGTCAGACAAAAACAATTTTTTATTCGTAATTCTAAGAATATATATTTCTAATCCTCGTAAAAAGCTGAAATGAGCACATAACATCCATAACTTGGATTAGAATTTCGAGGATTTGAATAATAATCACTTACTTAACCTCTTATCATATTAGTCTGATGGTTTATCAGAGTAACTCAGTTGACGATTCTAGACTAAATTCGTTTTGATTTAGTCTAAATTCCCCAAATCGTATATTCCGCTCTAGTGAAGTTGAATTAAGAAAATAATTGAATAAAACATGGGCTACCAGTTTCAAATCTGATATTTGAAAGCTTCTTCATATTCTAAAGTAATTTAACACCAATTATATGTTAACGAGGGAATAGTTGGGCATAATTTCAACTGAATTAATTTGGGTAGCACATTGATTATTGAAATTATATTTAGTGTTCATTAGCATATGAAGTTTGAATCCCTACACTTAGCGTATGTTGACAAGGCACACATTATAAACTGAACAAAAGAAATTAAGATTGTAAAAAATCATAGTAACCTTAATAAAACTATTGAAACCGTAATAAAACTATTGAATGTACAAGGGATAATTCAGATTAGGCTAATATACTAACGCTTGCTGAAAATTCTCGCTTCTCAGACTGATTGTATTATATCTGAAGAAAGATGACTACTGTATATCTGGGATCACAAAGAAGTAAAGTGTTCTATTGACATACCAAATCGACCATTCCAATAAAACCTTAACTTTTCTTTCTGATGAGGGCGAGTTTCCGAAGAGAAAGCGGCAGCTACGGATCTTTTCAATCGAAAAGCGACCGAGAAAAATTCTCTCTGATAAATCAAATGTGACAGAAGAGTTTGAATTGAATATTAGAGAATGAATGTGGCCATACCAAGAAGATACGGAGACTCTGAGATACTGTTATTTCCATCTAAGAGGGGACTTCGAGAATATTTCCATTCATATGACACAGCTAGACGCTTCTTACGGTACTTTCACAAAATGTGGGAACCAGAAAAATATATTTCACGCGCAAAGAGCAACTACGGGTTGAAGAGAGTTCCTATCTAATATAGGAATTCAATCATCTGGAATATTCAAAATGTCACAGTTGAAATATTCTTGGCGTAGATATTGGTCTACTAATTCAGACGTAATGTGCCATGAAACCGAAAAAGAAACATATTTTCCCAAAAAATTACATCCTCCAATTTTGTATGTCTAGTAAAATTGGAGCCAGAATCATAATAACAGTTCCTTATTCAGAAAATAGAAGTAAAATAATGGGAAAAGGAGAAATCAGCAACATGAAGATCCAGTTTCCAATTTCTCTGGACATTGGTCAAAAGTTGATGGAGCGGGAATGAATTGCTTTAATTGAATAATATTCTTCTTTGGTCTTCTTTGCAAAGTCTTGCAGAGTCTTTCGAAGAAATTTGAGGAATCTTCTTTTTTGGCCGAGTATGGAAGTGTAACAGGAGTTGTTTCTTATAACAAGCTTGAAAATTACTAACTTTTTGTTGTAAATTTAACGACTTGCAGTTAGATTTGAACAAAAAGTTAATATTAACAACGCATATCGTTATTGAACAAGAAATTCAAGAATTGAAAATTACCATTTTGCGTATCTAGATTAATTTTGTTGTTGAATTCTCCCGATCACTCTTGCAAAGATAAGATAGAAAACCAACTATGAAGATGGAAGGGGAACTAGTTTCAAATGATAAATTCATATCTTCAATTGTATTAAAAGACGTTAATCGATCAAAAAATCAGGATAGCATTAGTGGAAGGAACTCTTGTAGCAATCTGATAGGCTCTCAAGATTCTAAGAGATTAAGTAAATCTACTTCAATATGCAAAAGCAACGATAAAGTAATAAGGGATGATAGGGAAGTACCGGTACTCACTGTGTTCCATCAGCATATTCAATACATTCGTAACAAAATAGTTAGAATCGAAGTACTTTTGAAAGAAGAGGCTCCTGATATAGTTATTTTCACCGAGCATGGTTTAAAAGAAGATGAATTGTCACAACTTAATATTCCAAACTATTCATTGAAAACGTCGTATTGCAGGACATCTCATCGAAGTGGTGGAGTAGCTATCTTCACTAAAAATGCTAAGAATATGCAAAGAGCATTTAATTTAGAATATGTAGAGAAATTTGCTGTGGAAATGGATTTAGAAGTTTCTGGGTTAAGAGTAAAAATCGACGATAATTTCGAAGTAGCGGTGTTAGGTATTTATAGGTCACCAAATGGGGAATGGAACAATTTTTGTGAACTATTCAATAGGATTTTAGAGATTACTACTACTCGTTTTACAAACGTTACTGTAGCGGGAGATTTCAATACAGACTTTGCAACACAGAATAAAATGACAGAAGATTTAAGGGATATTATATACATGAATAACTTGGAAATAAAAGTTCATGAATATACCAGAGTCACAAGAACATCACAAACAATAATTGATAACATCCTTACTAATATAGATTACTCTAAAACAAGATTAGGTGGCTCGGAACTATCTGATCATGACTATCAAATCTTAGAGGTGGGGTTGCAAGGTCATAAATCAATTAAAAAGAGTAGAGTAATGAAAGAAATTCAACAATGTGAACAGGGGAATGTCGATTGATTGAAGCAGAATCTGTTACAAGAAAACTGGAGTAGGGTTTACAATAGCAATAGTTTAAATGACAAATATGATAGTTTCATTAATATTTTAAGGTTTCATATTACTATGAGTTGTCCAGTAAAAAAAGTCCCTGTAAAGAACAAATTAGACAAGATTGAAGAGTGGATAACTGATGATATCCTTGCAGAAAGAAATAGGGTTAAAGATGCATATGATGAATTCAAACTATCTAGAAATATGTTAAGTGAAGATAATTACAAAGCTCTAAAGAAAAACTATACGAAAGAAGTGAAAAGAGCGAAATGTAAGAAAACAGCTGAAATTTTGAATAATGTGTACTTTAACACAGCAGTGTGGGATGTAATAAACAAAAATAGGCAAGTAGCTCATGTAGATGCTTATACTAGTGTCCCCAGAATATATAACGAAAATGACAAATATATTGATGATAGTGTAGACATTTGTAATTTCTTTAACAGATATTATCAACTGGTTGCTAAGAATCTTCAAAAATCTCTTAATACAGGTATTAGTGACATGAGGAATACTGAGGGGATTCAGAACGAATTTAAATTCCACCCAGTATCCCAAGACGAGTTGTCAAATATCATTAATAGTTTAAATAATAAAAAAACTTTAGGAATGGATGGGGTACCCAGTAAAATTCTGAAAGAATGTAAAGATCAATTGTTAGACCCTTTGATTCATCTGATCAATCATTCATTAGAACAAGGTGTTTTTCCAGATAATTTAAAAAAGGGGAAGATCTTGCCAATCTTCAAAAGTGGTGATAGAGAAAAGGTAGAAAACTATAGGCCCATTAGTATTTTAATTGTAATAAGTAAAATTTTTGAAAGAGTAGTTCTAAATAGGTTACTTCTGCACCTTCAAGAAGCTAACTTTATCTGTGATGAACAGCATGGCTTCCAAAAAGGGAGATCAACAAAGACAGCCATAGTTTCTCTAGTTGAAAAACTTATAGATATAATAGATTCAGGTGATAAAGCTACTGCAATCTTCTTAGATCTGTCAAAGGCATTTGATTGTGTTAATCATAGAACTTTATTGGAAATACTGCAAAATGTAGGTGTAAATGGGGTTGAACTGAAATGGTTTGAATCATATCTTATTGGGAGAAAACAATGCGTAGAACTAACTACAGTAGTTGGTAATAGTATAATAAAGAATAAATCTAATAAATTAGAGGTGCAAGCTGGAGTGCCTCAGGGGTCAATACTAGGTCCATTGCTTTTTTTGTTATGTGTCAACCGTTAACCTAAAAAATTAATTAGTGGTAGAGCCCTCTTATTTGCTGACGATACATCACTCATTTTCAGCAATTCCATTCTAGATAATTTAGAAATGAGTGCCCATATAGGTGTGCAGTCCATTGTCCAATTTTTAAATCAGTTGAAATTAACTATAAATAGTAAAAAATGCCAATACCTTCAATTCAAAAACAAACATAATTTAAATGAAGATGGGGCTATAAACGTGTTTGTAAACGATAATCAATTAGACCAGGAAGAAAAAATTGCATTTCTAGGAGTTATGTTGGATAGACGATTGACCTGGACTCCATACATTGAGAAAATATGTAGTAAAATTTCATCTGGGGTATTTGTCCTGCGACAGCTCGCTAGATTGAATGACAAAAAGTTACTTTTTACAGCTTACCATGGGCTCTTACTGTCACATATTATGTATGCTATCTTAGTATGGGGTAATTCATCAAAACAAAATCTTGATAGGGTGTTTAAGATCCAAAAGAAAGCGGTTAGGTGTATGGAAAGAGTAAATAGATTAGATTCATGTAGGCCGTTGTTCAAGAGACTTGGTCTCCTAACTGTACCCTGCTTATATGTGTATGAAGCTACTCTATATTTAAAAACGAATGATATTAACCAAAATCTTGATGTACATGATTATAATACAAGAAGCCGAGGAGATTATCACTTGGTGAGTTACAATAGTAGCTTATTCAAACAAAAACCTAGTTATATTGGTAGGAAATTCTACAACAAGCTACCGCAGTTTTTGAAAAGTCTTGAAAATATAGAAATATTTAAAAAACAATTGAAGAAATATTTAGTTGATAAAGCTTCTTATATTGTACAAGAGTTTCTTTCACATCAAAATTAAGCCTCACCTCAACTAATTGAAGTAACTAATTGAAGTATCTAGTGTATAATATTCTTGATCTGACTTGTCTTATACTCCTTAACTGGAGTCTCCAAGAAGTAATCTATAAAAAAAAGCATATAATTGAATGTGCTCCTGTTATTTGATTTGCAACTAAATTCAAATAAATAATCAAATCACTACAATAGGCAAGACAATTATAATTGAAGTGGCATAATCATATGACAGCATAGTTTAAACTTGGAAAGTGAATCTTGTATTTCGAAATTTGAATCAAGCCCATTAAAGAGAGAATGTATTTTTTCTTAGTTTGGCATTCTGAATTTTATTAGACAACATTATAATGGGACGTTCCAACACAGTTAATGTCCGTTTCTTTATAAATTACCACTGAGCATTGTCTTCACATGCTTCTTCAAGCACGGGCTTTCGAGCCACGAGCCACTTTAAATTTCGGGTAATCGTGGCTATTGTTATGCTAAAAAGTTAACGAAGCTTAGCGCTTATAAAGCACAGCCAGCAGCTAGCAAGATGTGCTGCAGCGTGCGTTGAGTGCCCCTTTCCCCCACCTTCATAAATTTCACAAGCAGTAGAGGTTATTGGTCCAGGCACGTGATGCACATGGCGATACTCTTTTCTTGCAAATTTCGGTCAGTGAGAAAGTTAAATTACAATCTCTGATATCGCCACAGTTCCAGGGGCAACCGATATTGCTCAATAAAAATTTTCTATTACTTAATAAGTGATAGACTTCAAATTTTTATTAGTTTTAAACATAGTCACATTTATTTATTCAATTCTTCAGCTGATAAACATTATCAATGTTATCGATAATTTTAATCTAAGGAGGTACAATGGCCCGAATGGCCGTCAATATTGTATGAAGAGAGCTGCTCAGTAAGGTGCTTCTTTGTTGAGGGCGGAAAATCCTCTACGCTTGTGAAACTTTAAAGTAGAATTGGCTAACAGAGCTTTGTGAGACTAACCCTTTCGCAAGCTATTCTAGGGAATTAAAAGTTATCTTTGCGGCCAAAGCGCGTGTTAATCCTGGCCTAAAGTACTATTCCAGTTGGCTCGTCGCAGAATTAAGATTCGGACATTAAAAGGGAATTGCTTTTAATTCAATTCTCACTCTTATGAAACGTTTCAGTGAAACGACTCCTCTATTCCAAGGAATAAGTGATTTTTCTAATCATAATCACTGATGGTATACAATTAGGTACACAATAGAGAAATAGAGAATAAGACGTGAATCTTAAGGACTTACAGTTGAAGTCGTATTTGAAATTAGTGAGTGACGGGTTGAATATCGTATGACTAAAGGAAAAGTCATAATGCTTTTTTATTTTTTGTTGACACACTGCTACTCTTTACACTTACCTCATGCTTTTGGTCTATGTTTTATCGACTTCTTAATAAAATGAAAACATTATAAGTTTTGGAAATGGCCTTATAAAAATAAATGAACTTAATTTTAACAATAATTAATTAACATGAATATTATATACAATAATATTATATTACATAGCCAAATATTATCATAGCCATTTATGTCATCCAGCACTCGAATTGAATATTATTAAATGAATGAAGTATATAAATTATAATAACCTATTAAAGATTGAATAATCAATGAAAAGCTTGATTTTCTTTGATGAGAGTATCACTTCCTTGTAAGTTAATATTTCTCTCCCAAGAAATTCAATTATGATATCTAAAAGAATTTAAATAATATTATTATGTGTACCAATCTTTAGCCTGTGCCATTTCCGAGTAAGATGCGTATAATATTTTGGTGAAGATTTTAAGATTCAATACTCCAGGCATAGAAGATAGAATACTCCAGGTAAAGCAGACCTCCGTAAGAGGAGAAGAGCCTGTATAAAAGATGGAGCCTGTAACAAGAAAAAATTCTGTTGGGTAGAGCGAAGATGATTTTAAAACGATCACTCACGAATTTTAAAATCTTTTATTCATAACTGGAATCTAGTTTGAGAAATTAATTCGAATAATCCAAATAGTCGAGACCTTGTGAATACAATGATATTACATCGAAAAGGGAAAGAACGTTTTTATTTTAACTCCTTCATTCCAAGTGTACTAAAGTTGCACAAGAGCAGAATTACCATTCCCATGATTTTTTCTATTTTTTTAAAGAATAATTTAATTTGCTTGTTGAATATCTAAATAATAGAAAGCAAGGTATGCCTTATTAATGGGAGACAATAATGACATACTGTATAAAGGATAGTTATGAATATTTATAAATTTTGTTCATTTCGTGTGTGATAATATTGTCAAGTCAATACACAACAGGCTACATTGAAGACTTTTCTTCTATAACTCAATGTCATCATTTAATTCATCAGTTCTTGATAGAATTTCAATTATACTGTAAACTTTAAAGCACTAAAAACATAAATCAATGAAATTATCCCTACCCATGTAATATAATCTCAACATAAATATAATATATTTATTTGATGTATTTTTTATATTATGGCAAATAATAATAATTATTATTATTATTATTATTATTATTATTATTATTATTATTATTATTATCATTATTATTATTATTATTATTATTATTATTATTATTATTATTATTATTATTATTATTATTATTATTATCAATTTTTATCTGTTTTATAATCTATTTAAAACACAATTAATTATGAAAAGTTATTTATCGGTTTCAAACATGAATAAAGAAATCAAAACGTGCATTTATCACATCGAATAAAACAAAATATAAACAATGCATAAAATCACCTCAGTGATATAATTAGAACTAACAACCTCCAATCAATTTATCGGAGATACTGACTTCCATCGAACCAATATGATGATTGAATCCATTGAGTTTCATTATCGAATTGGAATTGCAATGAATCTTTCATCCCAATCATGAGATGAAAGGCTGAGGCGGGAATTTTTGGCCTTTTGAATGGGAAGATGAAGTGCCGCACGCTTCGTGAAAGTCCTAAATGTGCTTGGTACGCGGTACACGGAGGAATTTTAATTAATCTGGTTCGGATGACAAGGCACAAAGTAGTGTGTCGCTGCGCGCGCGTTCCCGAAATAGTGAATTGTGACACTTGTTACGTGAGAATCAACGTGTCTTTGTTTCAGTGGAAGCCTCGCTGGTGCGTCATGAGGAAATTATCACCTGTTGCAGGTAATGCTTACAATATTATTCATGAAGCTTTACTATTTTGATTTATGTTATTGTTATTTGTAAGCTTATACTCATTCAGTATAATGATTATGATTTTTGTAGATTCACAGATTTAAGCAGGAAAAGTAGACGATTCATTAAATTTCCATACAGATTCTTCAGTCTGTTGTTACTATGAACGCTACTAATTTGCAAGGAGCAATTAATAAGTATGGAAATATGATTGAATGTTAATTATCCAAAGAATAAAATATTGAAGAGATTTTGTTACACTATTAGTTCCCTACCATTGTATACAGTTTGCGCACAGTATTGTGCATATTCTGCTAGTGTGTTCCCTATGCTTAAAATGCTATTGGTACCACGATTTTATGACAGCGTGCTGAAATGCAACTTGTGCAAACGTTGATTCAGGTTTTTGAGAAACAGCTTCTACCACGCTATTGAAAGAAATCTATTTTTTCAGCAGACATTAACATCATTGATGTAAGAATGATTTTTGGCTAATGAAATAATTATAAAGATTCCAGATTCATCACATTAATATCAAACATCATTCTTCTAAATTGATAAATCAACAATTTGATCACTATCATAAATCTAAAAAAGTGAAGATTTTAATCTAGGTAGAATACAGATTGCTTTTGTCATTTTAATATCCATGGTAGATTTATTATATGGTTATACATCTATTGTTGTCAATTGCAATTTCAAGGCCAATCTTAAAGCAGCTCAACAATAATCTATTATTCACATTAAATATTACTGTATTATAATACACAGTAATATTAAGAATCCCATAATTTTATCCTACTGTATTGTGTGTAGGATATAATATCATCTTATAGTCTTTCTCATACCCTGAGTCAAATGAATTTGAGACTTTTGCGTATTTAATAAAGGAAGTAACGATTAAAAAATATAAGGTTGGAATGGGAATCGAACTCGTGACCACCGAATTGGCAGTCCTGTGCTCCAACGACTACACTTTTTCACGATTACTTCAATACATTATGCATATCATTGCGAATATTTACTGAGTAGATAAATATAGGTTCACTGAAGGTTATACATGGAATTGGAATGAATACGTAATCGTTGGAATCAAAAGTTTCATTCATTCTATTAGTTTTAGGCAATTCATAATGTTTTAAGCTGAATCAAAATTAGAAGTTTCAAGGCTTTAAAAATGTCGCTCTCTCATGTGTGTTGATAGTTTATGTGGGAGCTAAGGAGCTTGTAGAATCGTGGTTAAAGCTTCCATTTATCTCTCTTGAGCAGACGACAACACTGGCCAATTAAAGTGAAGCTTTAAAAAGTACGAGGTCTCGATGCGCGCCGAGGGGTGGTGACCAAGCCCATGAAAAATAATAAATGAACTTTCTCTCGAAAAATGAAAAGTCCAGCTCGCATTTAGCATTTGGTCGGATGACTACCACGCTTTAAAAACTTCACGATTAACCTCCTGCCTCATGGAAACAAACATGATGAATGTGTGGCTTTTTTGTGGCAGAAGTGATGAAAGCTGATATGAGCTCGCTAAAAATGAGAAATAATATTTGATTCGGCCATTTGCAATGCTAATGTATCACAAATCATATGAATACTATAAATATTGGAATATTGTTGGACATAAAATGAATATTGATTGATCAATGCACGTGACTACAAAAAGGTTTCTTATACGACTTTAACGACTTTCATTAGAGACCTTCGTTAAAGGCTTTGGAATAAAAATCTCTCTTGAGCAACTATTCAACTATTATTCAATTTCCAGGGACCTATTGGATCGATAATATTTTTTTATTTACTTATTTTTTGTTAATGATGCACAAATGAATGAAATGAAAAAAATATGCTTTATTAGGCATCTAAGACTTGTGACTTATGAATCTAAGACTTGTGCGTGTATGATGAGGTGAATGATGGAACATAAATGTCAGGTTGGAATGAGAATCGAACCCTTGGCCGTCAGAGAGAAAGGCAGGCACCCCAACCACTACACTTTCATGATCGCCGTTTTATTAAGATCATTTAGAAAATAGTATCACTTGAATTTCTTATTCTCACTAGCTGTATTAATTGAGTTCATGCTTTGTTACTTGCTTCCATAACTTTGATTTCTTTCCGATTTTGTACAAACAAGTCACAGTCTATCATCTAGGTCTATCACAGCAAGTTTTAATTTGCAAGCGTTGTTGATAGTCACATAATGTTGAATTTCACGGCTGTTAGGAAACGTTCCTTCTATTATATTCAATGGCTCATACAGCCAAAGGCCAACATTTTAAAACTTCCACATTTCCAGCTTCATTGACTCAGCTTTAGACTACAATGATGGAAAACTTTCCTACCATGATGGAAAATTGAAATCAGTATGAAGATTAAGGAACAAAATTCTTTAAATTGACTTAAATTATCGAATGCACTGCTTGAAGTATTATAAAAATTCATTACACATCTGTAATAATGATAAATATTTTATAACAAACACAATGAGTAAAACCATAGAACAGCCATCAAGTTGTTATGATTGATCTATGGCTGATGGTTGGTCTATAGTAAAACTACGATATTTGTCAATCCCTCCATTAGAAATATCACATGCAATTTTGGAAGCAACAGTAATTTGGAGGCTGCATTGATTTCATTCAGAGTCAAGCAGAAACTGAGAATAAGTGTTGAATATTAAGTATTATGTTTAAAGAGTAGAGGAAATTCAATTTCGAATAAAATTCTTATTTTATCCCCGTTTAGAGTTTAACATTTAATTTCGGCTGCTTCGATAGGAAAGAAGTGGTTGCGTTCACTTGTGCGTACTACACTAGGGACGCGGACTGGGGAAATTTAGCATGAAAATCCTTAGGAGAAGAATTGAACAGTATTTGGTTGTTTCAGGCGCGTTGAGCCTTATTCCAATATTGAGCAGCTTCCTCATCAGTTCTCGTACTTTCTCTTGTTTTCTGCATGCTGCAAAATTTCCCGACTCCACCTTCCAATCTCCATTCTGGTCTCAATGGCCAATATCCCGTGTGTGCTCTTGCAAAAGTAATGCGTTAAAGCAGTAAAATAATCCATTCGTAGACTGGAACTGCTTATTGCTAAACACACCTCCTCCTCCCCCCCCCCCCCCCCCGTTATTGCTATTCACCCGGCACCAGTAACTCAAGCTCTTCCCACTTTATCGAGTATCACGCGTATTCATATAATATTACATCATCAGTGGAGAATGTAAGAGATGATAAAATAAAGTCCACCGCTTCGCGATTCTATTTATGCTCTGCAGCCACAGCATGAATATTACAGAACATTAATTTGTAGATTTCTCCACTCGCTAATAGAGAAGTCCGAGGAAAATCCATTGACGCCATAATTCAAGTGTTCTTCAATCCAAATCAGTCATCCAAATATTTCCATGTTTATTCCATCTTCAACGTGTTATATGATTTCAAAAACTATTTGGAATATGTTTTAGAAAGGTTGATAACATTATTTATACTAAAATTATGTAGATCGTGTTTTATAAAGTAGTTTAGATTTATTGTGTTTTAAAACTTTTTTTAATATTTCAACTTTGAAATATAGACATAGCCCACTATCATAATGTTTAATGTCTGAAGGTTCCCTTAACGTGGCTCAAACTGCGATGTGCAACTACCAGTAAGGATTCTTGCAACGATAAAAGCGAAGGTGCCATTTGGGGAAGGTTGGGTGGCCGTGCCCCTTCCTGAGATCTGCCAAAAATGCGTGTATTGATTTAAATATTAATAAATTGAACAAAATCTCTTCATTGGGATAACAAATTAATCAATGATAGTGACAAGGGAGAGGATTGAGCAAAATTTATTAAATTCAGATAGATTTTTCAACAAATCTGACCGATTTTTGCCGCTTGTCCCCTTTTCATATAGGTTGGAATGGAATGGCAGTCCTGAATAAAAGCCATACGTTTATTAATTTTCTATTTGTTTTCTAAATAAATTGTATATAAATTTATACCTCGCACTAATTGAGAGATACTCACAGTTCATGATCTCGCCTTTTTGTGATCGTTACAATGATACTTACAAATAATAGACTGATCGGCTAACTCAATATTGAATAATGTTTGTTATGCTTTCGTGGATTGGTATCTCAATTCATTCAAACAGAGACTTTTCATTGTTTCAATGAAATCAATCAGATTACGACTTTTTTTGGCAAATAGATATGAAAGAGACAAGAGTCGGTAGGCTACCTGGTTTCATATCTGACAGTTTTCAGAAAATGAATAATGCCCTCTCTCACATCGGCAGTGAGCAATGGGCACTCAGCTTATTCATTGTTGATTTTTGGCAGGCGACGCCACTCTTGTGTTAACTAAGCCTTTCAGCTCTATAGCTCTTCTATACCTGTAATCCTGTATTATCTGTTGTGAGAAGTGTCAGACTCATGATTAATTGCGATTTTCACTCACGATTAAGGAGATCTCTATCTTGACTCCTTCCATTATCATGAGCAATAAACTCATGAGTATGAAGAATATTATTATATCATTCATCCAATTGATTGAATTACTGAACAGCTGAGGTGGTACTACGGCCAACGCAGAAGCCAGACTGAAAATCAAAATATAAGAGCTCATCTGCTCATGTATTACAATGCTCTCCAAGACCTTGGATAACACCAACAACGAGCTGGGACTGTGATCAGAAGGGGAAGGGTGACTAGGAGGTAAAATTTCTATGACCAGGTAAAATTTCCACTTATCAGGGAAAACAGATGTAAGAAGGGAGGATATGTCTAATGGAAGGGAGGATCAATGTAATTATAATCTTAATAAATTTGATAGAGAGGTCATCAATTATTCTGGCTGCATCGCGTTTGATCTTATTGATTGCTTTGAGAACATCTTGCTGAGAAATAAAACTGCTCTCTTTACTCACATTAGATTATTAGTTATTTCGCTTATTATCGTTCAGACAATTTGTAATGTATTGAGGCAAATGGACTAGTAGAGTTACACCAATAAGTAAGTATTCCATGTGAACCAACCAACCTACCTTGGCAAATTAAGGTTGGTTGTTTCACATAGGAATTAATTGTACTGAACTCACAAGTAAAAAACAAAATAGGCTGTGGTCGATAAGGCTAAGGCTTTAAAACAATCAACAGACAAACATGATGAAGGGTTTCAAGTCAAAGAAGGTCCAGAATAAAAGAAAATTGCGTCTATAATTTTAAAGAAAGGTTAAATTCAAAATATCACAGATAAAAAATTAACAGCCAATAGAATAATCTCTCGTCGTCTTCCTTACAAATGTAAATAGAATTTTCAGATTAGTTGGAAACTTGAGTTAAAAAAGATCACTGGCCAGGATAAAAAACTCTTAACTTGAAACAATTGAAACATGCCTAAGCATACTAAATGAAAATTATGAAGGTCTGTTGAGGACAGACCCGGATCTTGAAATCTTGACTCCACGCAAAAGTAATATAAAAAGGAAGTATGTCACCTGGATAGTAGTTTTGGTTTCAAGTCCGGTCCATAATAATTATTTTATTCCTGGATTTCTTGTTCCATGACGAACTGCGTTGTTAATATTAACTTTTCATGTGAAATTTAACGACATGCAGTCAAATATTTGTTAAGAATAAGTATAATAACTCACTTAAACTGGCCGAGTACTTTCGAATCTATGAGATCCATCATCAGAGGCTCCTAGATCATCATGTCAGTTTTTTGGTTAGAAGTGTTGTGGTTTTTGTAAAATATGATCAAAAAGTTTGTGAGATTTAAAATTTAGTTGTTCATTGAGAATGTTTTGTTTATTGTGTGTGGTGTGTTTGTATATTTCAAATTGTTCCAAGGTGTTGAGTTCGTGTCCTTTAGATTTTATGTGTAGAATGTGTAGGTTGGTACTGATGTCGGTAAAAGTGTGTCCAGTTTGAATGATATGGTCGGCAAAATTCGATTCAGCTTTGGATGTCAGGGCTTGAAAGTGTTCCTTGTAACGTTGTTTGAATGTGCGGCCTGTTTGTCCTATGTAGAATTTGTTACAATCAGAGCAGTTTAGTTTGTAGATCCCTGGGAGATCGTATTTGTTTGTGTTCAGTGTGGTTTTGAGTGTAAGTGCATTTTTTATTTTGTTTTTTGTTCTGAATGAGATGGTGTGGGGTGGAAAGCGGTGTGTTGTTGAGTCTGTGTAGCATTGACCTGAATGCTGAGTGTTTGTGTTGTGTTGGATGATTGGAGGTGCTGTGTATTAGGGTATCTGTCATTGTTGGTTTTCTGTAGATGTTGAAGCTGTGTTGTTGGTTTGTGTTCTTTGTAATTGAGAGGTCTAGGAAGTTTATTGAATTGTTTTTCTCATATTCAGCTGTGTATTGAATGTTCTTATGTATTTTGTTTATGTATGATCGAAGTTGTTCACATTGTCTTTTGTTTCCTCTGTATAGCAATAGAACATCATCTACGTATCTGTGCCAGTATATTATGTTCTGTGAAAATTTGTTATTAAAGAGTATATGAGTGTTTTCGTAGTGTTGGAGATAGATTTCAGTAAATATGCTTGAGATTGGTGAGCCCATTGGCAGTCCATCAGGTTGTGAGTAGAATTTGTTGTTGAAGGTAAAGTAATTTTGTTGAGTGATGATTACCGACAATTACCACACTGAACTAAATACAATAAAATACCTAGCACAAGAAAACGGCTACAAACACGACCTAATTGACAAACTCAATCATAAAATAAGAAACAAAAAACAAAACACCAACACCACTGACAAAAAATACATCACAATGACATACATTAATCCACAATCACACAGACTAGCAAAAATCTTCAAAAAAGCCGGCCACACAATCCCATTCAGAACAAAAAACAAAATAAAAAATGCACTTACACTCAAAACCACACTGAACACAAACAAATACGATCTCCCAGGGATCTACAAACTAAACTGCTCTGATTGTAACAAATTCTACATAGGACAAACAGGCCGCACATTCAAACAACGTTACAAGGAACACTTTCAAGCCCTGACATCCAAAGCTGAATCGAATTTTGCCGACCATATCATTCAAACTGGACACACTTTTACCGACATCAGTACCAACCTACACATTCTACACATAAAATCTAAAGGACACGAACTCAACACCTTGGAACAATTTGAAATATACAAACACACCACACACAATAAACAAAACATTCTCAATGAACAACTAAATTTTAAATCTCACAAACTTTTTGATCATATTTTACAAAAACCACAACACTTCTAACCAAAAAACTGACATGATGATCTAGGAGCCTCTGATGATGGATCTCATAGATTCGAAAGTACTCGGCCAGTTTAAGTGAGTTATTATACTTATTCTTAACAAATATTTGACTGCATGTCGTTAAATTTCACATGAAAAGTTAATTATTTTATATTTTTCAAATTCTCTCATGAACCAAGGTGTTGAGGTTACATTAATATTTTGGATGTCAATCTGCACCTGAAGTAGGAAAACCTGTTGATACAAAAATACAAAAAGGATAAATTGGGAAATAACAATTTCACAATAATAATGACAGTAGTAACAAAAAACATAGAATAATTAGAGTTAATAAACTTGAATTACTGTACCTGGATTTGACGACGAGAGATATTTGAATTAAAAAAAAGACAGATTACTAACAAATCATGGCTGTATCAAATTCATATTCCTATTGAAAAAATAATATTTATGGCATCATGGTGTTAATTATAACAAATAATTTTGATGCCAAAGTAACAGCAAAACAATCCAAATCATCTTTTAGAAGCCAGTGCAAAGCTGCAAAAACAAGATGCAACAGGTTAGTTTATGCACAAAGCAAATCCTAGGGCAGTCAGGTAACATAACAAACAAAGGACAGTTACAGTTTAAATTAAAAGATTGACTAGAAACGTTAAAAGGAGATTTAGGTAAAGTAAAATATTATGAAAAATACCTAAGTAGAAAATAAAATATTATAGCTAGAAATAATAAAATTAATGTTGAAGTGAGTGAAACCGAAGGCTCACTGAATGAATTGGTGTGACCAACTGCACCACATTTAACTAAAACAATGTAGCAATGCTACAGACGTTCAACGCTTATTCCGAGTTTAACCCCGCTCCTATTATTTCTTCAATGGCAAAAATATTTGAATCGAGGTATGCAATGACATAAAAACCTCATACATGAAGCCATAGCTTGGATGTAGTATTTCAATGTTATGAAAAAGTTCGGTTACTGTTTTCAGTATTCTAACTAACAGGGAACTACAATAAGATGTGAATGTCTAACTTACTAAGAATTCAATCAGTTGGAGTGAAGGGAAGAATATCCACCAACTCATAAATCTTACACTTGGAACAAATTCAGATCGATGGCTGTTGTTAGGGAAACAATAGTTTAAGGACTACAAATTCGAGTCTTCCAGAATGGGGAAGGAAAAACTTACTGTTTAAGACAACGGTTGGTGTCTAAGTAGAAATTAATGAGTGAGCTGACACTAATAAGTGAGACTTTCTTTTGTTTTCCATCAAGAGACTTAGTGGGACATTATTAGGAGTGAAATAAGAAATCTACTTGTTGTATGCTGCAACATGATCAAGGAAATCGCAATTGGAGAGAAATAAATTCAGGGACTTGAAATTAGTCTGAATTTAGAAACTTACTACATCACTAGAAGACTGTAAGCATCTAGCCTGTCTTATCCGATATTGAACATGAAGGATATAAAAAGAAAAACCTTTTTTTCAATAATATTCCCTCTTATTTCTATTACCCTTTTGTTTATTACCCTTTGGTTATAAAAAGATTGAGAATAAAAACCTTTTTTTTTTAAATAATATTCCCTCTCATTTTTATTACCCTTTTGTTTATTACCCTTTCCAGTCTTGCTGGTTTTATTCATAAGTTTGAAGTTAGACATTATCCACATTCGATTTTTGGGTGTGAAACCATTCTGCCACCAATATGAACCTGAAATGGATGAATGTTTAGTTTATACTGATGCACAATGTTAGTTACTAACAGGGAAATGGATAAGGTTCAGCTGATAGCTGAACGTGTATCCAGTTCAACGCTGAATGAGCTGGTAGATACGGTGATCAGACAAGTCTGACCTTGCCTGACTTCACACGAACCTAATAACCAACTTTGAAAGAGGCTTGTTACCATACGATTGATAAATAACACAAATTACAATTGTGAGACATGTGACCTTTATGCGTAAATGGAGAAATGGATAAATAAAATGATAAATTGTTGTCGTGATACAAAATATATTGACTTGTAAATTAACAAGCCAACAAATTCTATTACATTCGGCAGCCACCAATAAATTCTGCTCATTCAATACATATACGAACCAATAAATTCAGTGTTTCACTTGAAGATCCAATAGAAAATATAGATTGTGCATTGATCACTGAGAACTCTAGTCATATTTCCATATTTCGAAAATTATCCTCATTTTTATCATCCTTATATCTCATAAATTCATTGTAGAGTTGAAGGAAAACGTTTCATAATAAGGGTGATGTGTTTCATATGCTGTTTCATGATCAATATTCTGCAAGTCTATGGAGAAGTTGGTAGAGAAAATTGAATTGAGAACTTCAATTGAAATGAATGTGTGAGACATCTTAACACAAAGTCTTGACGAGATACTGCAAGTTTGTTTCAATATGTTTTAGCCGGGAAATTCCACCTTCGCAGTTGAAACGCTGAGAGAAGAATCGCTGTTACACCTATCGAACTCAGAAATAGACTCGATTCCCAAATAATGTGTTCTACTTGTCGAAGATCCATTGGATCAGCTGCGTAGGATGATCGCTGAGACACGTATTGAACGTTCCAACTCACTCCGTATCTCCTGGGAAGTTTTCTTCTCCTGTTTGAAACTTTGTCGACAACTAGCGAAGTCATGTAGATAGTGTCTTCCTTTCAAGCGACTAGTATTTCTTAGCGAACGGGGACCTTTACATCCTGCCGGGCAAAGGTGACTCGACTTTCATATTATCAGGTGGAACACAGAGCATGTACACTGAGGTTGAACATGAAACTCAGCCAGAGCAACTTCCACCAAAACTTCTTCGCTTGCTGTAACGGCTCGAGTGATGTGACAGTAACGTTTTCTGCATTAATTTGTATGTGATAGTCGGTATCAACAGGCTCCACATTGAATCCGCCTTGTATCAGATTATAATTGCAGTATGAGAACTCATTGTTACAGGTTCGAGTTCATGAGCTTGTAGAACAATTTAAAGTGAATTGAAGAATTAGAACTTGAATAGAAGAAAGTCATGATTCGATAATACCTGAATAGAATTTATTCTTAATAATTTTTCATAGAAATTTTTCCAAAATATACAATTTCACTATAACATTTCCTATCCTGAGCCCATTTCATATTTTCTCTAAATTCATACCTGGGTTTTCAAGAAACATGCTAGCCTAATTCCTTCGTCTTTCTATTAATCATTATCGCAGCTCGATCGAGAATTTTCCTCTGAGAGGATTCCACAATCCACAGTTTATAGCATTTTCGCGGGTACTAGAGGAAATTATTACAGTAATATATTTGTGATATTTTGTGAACTGATGAGGTAGGCAATAATCCATTCAGCAATATGATGAACCGATTAAATCAATACAATATTCAAAAGACTAGCCAGTAATTTGTTTGTGAGTGGGGGTGTGAAGTGGTGAGTAGTTTTATTCTCTCTGATGTTACTGCGCTTGATATGTGCTGATTATGATATTTTTTTTTTTTCTAGGATGAAGCCCACATAGGTCTGAGACCTGTGCGTGGGTAATGAGTTGGATGATGGTGATTTATGAGTTGGACCTACAGTTTTAGGTGGGTTCCGAACCACCGGGAAGTGATTTTCAGCGGAGAACAGTGTCTTTTTTGCTGGCCAATCTAATCGGTCACCGTTACAAACAGGACCTACGAGAAAACGCAGCTTATCTATCTGATTGAACAGATACCTGCTACGGCTCGCGGCTATCACTTCCCTTTATGAAATGAAATGAAATGAAATAAATTTTATTCATCCACAACAATTTACAATAAACAGAAAAACAGTCTCTTATTACAATGAAAAAGATCTATATACCATATAGATAACACATAAAACTCTGCTATATAAAAAAACACAAGCTACGTAATACATAAAAAAAAACAATAAAAATCGTAATAAGGACAAGATTCTTTTCCTTAGATGAATAAAAGAAAAAAACATCCCGAGGCCTAGCCTGTGTGGGATGGTATGCAAATTCTTACTCATAGTAGAGAACTAGGTATAGATGGTGCGACCGACCGGTCATTTATTAATACATAATTATAGGGTTGCTAGACATACAAGGAATCAAATAAGACTTCAAACATTTAAGAAGGTATACAATAATGTTATTAATACATAATTATAGGATTACTAAACAACGTCCAAATCGAATTGGACTTCAAACAATTAATAAGGTATTTTTAAGCTATTATTTAAGCTATATTGAGCTATATATATGGAGACAAATAGAACGATTTGATGTAGTGGAATATTGTTATAAATGTACTCAATAAAAATATAGAGGATTCGATTTCAACTAAAAATTAATAGTGTTGGGATAATATACAATAGTAGTTTATGCAACGATTTTATTTTGACCCTTATTAAAGCACGAGTTAGATGTAAGTTATAACACGAGCGAATGCGAGTGTTATAAATATCTCACGAGTGCTTTAATGGCCAAATAAAATCGTTGCATACACTATTTTATCTACGACCACTAGTATACATTTAATTAAAACAATTTAATTTAGCTGTGACTGTCAGAGATACCTAACCTCTCATCTCAAATACGAGAAGTTATAGTAGATTGTTAGGTTAGCAGCTTAGTTTGATCAAATCAGCTGATAGTTTCACAATATTGAATTACGATATTGATTCCATCAAAAATGCTTCGGATTGGTCCAGAACCCGTGTTATAATGTAGAACCTGTACTATAATGAGCTCTTTATACAACGGGTTTCAAAAAGCATTTCGAAAAGACAGCTGTTTTGGCATCAATTGTGAAATTGTAATGTATACATTATGACATGGTCGTAGATAAAATGTATTACACAATCATACGCACTTTTTTTTAAACTAGATTATCCCGGGTCGCACGAATGTGCGACTTTATTAAACTTTGTAAAATACATTCCAAATGTAGATTTTCTACATACTGAACGACAGCATTGCCTATGATGATAAGTTTAAGCACAGTATGAGTTGCTCCATTTCTAAGTGGGTATCAAAGATACCTAAGATACTATGAGTTCCTTAATTTTCTCCATTTCTCAGTACACATCAATGCTTTTTATTTTGCATTGAATCTGGAATAAATGCTTGAACACTCTGGTTGAATAAGTACCCTTTTTATATTATCATACTACATCTTCTTTTTCTTCTTCTTCCTCTTCTTTTTCTTCTTCTTTTTCTCCTTTTTCTTCTTCCTATTCTTTTTCTTTTTTCTCCTTTTTCTTCTTAATCTTCTTTTTCTTCATCTTTTTCCACTTCTTCTTCCTCTTCTTCTTTTTATTCTTCTTTTTCTTCTTCTTCTTTTTCTCCTTCTTTTTCTTCTTCCTTTTCTTTTTCTTCTTTTTCTTCTTCTTCCTCTTCCTCTACTTCTTCTTCTTTTTCTTCTTCTTCTTCTTCTTCTTCTTCTTCTTCTCCGACTTCTCCTTCTTATTCTTCTTCTTCTTCTTCTTCTTTTTCTCCTTCGTCTTCTTCATCTTCTCCTCTTCCTTCTCTTTCTTCTTCCCCTTCTTCTTCTTTTCTCTCTCTTTCCTCACTCTCTTCCTCTTTATCCTATCCTCCCACCCTCTCTCTCTGAATGAACAATGAAAAATAAACTTTTTGTTTCAAAACAGCTGATCATCAAATCATCATAAGTTGAAATGTGAAAATTTTCAGCTCACCGATCCCTATGTTAAAGCAATGGCAAAAATTGAAACTTTGATCGTTCATTCCTCATGTCCACGATTTTTTTTTTCAAAATGTAAGACCTTATCTGCTTGATGAGATCTTTCAAATGAGACGTGAACAAACAAAATCGGTCGAGAAACCAAGGAGGAG